>JASDQU010309259.1:70899-83647 GCA_032191745.1 Picea mariana
ATAAGAAGTAAACAAAAATAAACACTATAACTAACCTTGATCATCTGTTCAGTGCATGTGATAAAAATAAAAATGGCTCCCTGAAGTAATGATATATTATTACACAGTTCTGGGGCTACTGTTTTCCATTGTATGGGATGCAGGGGAAGTAAAACAGATTAGGAAGTTCTTTTTCAATGTTGGAAAATTATGATGGATTTGAAATGTAGAGGGAAGGTTTTAGCTTGGGTACTTCGATTGGAGCTTTGTATTTATATTTAATTCTCGGGGAAGCATTTTCGATTTAAGATAAATATAATCCCCTAATTAGCTGTCAAATATTAACCATGCGATTGCACTTATAAAATCATAAATGTTCCTAACCATTTGCTTCAAATATCCATGAACTTCCTTTTTAATTAAAGGTCCTTTTCGTGAGTTCCTAAAAGTTCCTTCTCAAATATCCCCAAATTGTTAGCCAGATTTGATTTGACTTGGCACCCCCAAACTGTTATCAAGATTTGATTTGACTTGGCATAGAGGGGGAAAAGAAAAATTAGTGGCCATATTTTATTTGATTTGATTTGACGTGGCATAGAGAAGAGTAGAGAAATAGTTAAAATTACAATGATATAGATTAACAAAATTATAAGAAGTTATATTTTTATTATTATTTGTTTGGTACAATCAATTTTTGTTTGGGGTTTTTTGTCTCATAAACAAAGGGTTTTATACACTAATTTGGTGTGTAGTTGTGACCTTAAAATTAGATTATATTATTTATATTATTATATTTACAATTCAATCTAAGGATGTGTAGGAGTGGAGCAAATAAATAATGTTGGAAAATGTGGAAAATACATAAAATGAAGGGAAATTTGCTCCTACATGCATGTTTAGTATTAGAGGTTAATTTATTACTTTATTGTTCAACACAATTATGTGGTATGGTGAATTGGGTTTAGTTCTAGTGGTTGGGAGGAATGATTGTTATCTTCCCCGCCTAGGTTCAATTCTTTCTTAACGAATATATTGTTGTAATGGAAAAAAAACACAATTACTATTTTCTCAACTTACTAAAGTAAGATCAATCTTTAAGATGTATCACTTAAAAAATACAAGCATTAAAACATATTAAAAAAAATTGTCAATTAAAGTAAACTTCCACTAATTTAGTGGTTGAACCATAACCTTTGGATCAAAATCATTAATTTAAAGGTTCAGTTTAGCTTCCAATATTAACTATGCACATTATTTTAATTGCTTTTAGTAAAGAATTTATGGAGAATAAGCTAAATATAAAATATTCAGCTTGTCATTTCACTTTCACAATATTATATGTTTCTAAATCAAATCTTAAGATGGAGCTTATAATGTCTTCTAAAACTTTGTTTTAATTTATATTTAGTCATGTATGTTACTTGATAATTGCATCACTGATCACAAAAAAAAATTGTTTGCAATGTGTTATATATTATATATAACACATTGCAATGCAATGTGTTATATATTATATATAACACATTGCAATGCAATGTGTTATATATTATATATAACACATTGCAATGCAATGTGTTATATATTATATATAACACATTGCAATGCAATGTGTTATATATTATAACACATTGCAATGCAATGTGTTATAATATATAACACATTGCATTGTTTTAATTTATAGTTAGTCATATATGTTACTTGATAATTGCATCACTGATCACAAAAAAAAAATTGTTTTAATTTATATTTAGTCATGTATATTACTTGATAATTGCACACAAATTGTCTGACAAAATTGTTTAAATAAATAAATTGTTATATTGGTTTTAAAGATTGATTTGTTGTAATATGTGACCATATATAGATTGATATACCATTATTCTTATATTAATAGGATGTTCATAAAAAAATTACTATCTTATTAATATAATAATTGATTTGTTGTAGGTTGAGTATACTTATTTGTTTAGTTTTTTTAATGTAGTTAAAAAAATAAAAATTGTTTTTACGACAATTTATATTAAATTTCCAAAATTTATATAGTTACTAAAAAGAAAAAATATGTTAATGTCAATGAACATAAAGATTCAATACCTTTTAGAAATTTGACTTACTTCAAATGGAGGAGTGTCCTTGATCATGTGATGTAAAGGGTGGGCCTTACACTTCCAATGTGATGTGAATCATATTTGAATTATTTTGTTTAAACAAAGTTATTTGCTCATTTGACTAGATATGGTCGGGATGGAGTTAGATAGATTTTCCACTTAGCTCTCTAATAAGTTGGTTGTGTTGAGAAATCCCATGATTTAAATGTTAATTGGTTTAATTGATTGATCGTGTAGGGTAGGATCTATCAAATCATTATGTTATTGTTGCATCAATTACAATTCGTCATTAAGATTAAATATGTGTGGTGACCTTCCAACTATTAACAATGACACCTTGGCTAAGCATCTTCAAACTTGGCTCCCCATTTAATGGGATAACTAAATATATCGCTTCAATGGTTTTTTATGGTTAAGATGCTTATTCTTATTTATGATTGAGTACATGTTCCTACATCAATTTAGGATTTTGTTTGCGATGACCTTTTCATATAAGAAGTTTAATGTGAAATTGTGTTTGATCTTAACATTAGAGATTGGATTTGCAATTCTAATCCAATTGAGTTGACATTTGATCTACAATTTTATTCCATTTTAATTAATGCATGTAACACAATGTGACATATCTCTTCCACCAAAGTTGTAGAGCATACTAGTAGAATGTGTGATGTAATGATATCTAGTGGCTACATTTATGGGTGTGTGATCTTAGGAACACTATTGATTGGGCATTGTTGGAACTAGGGTTCCAAYTGCATTCAAGAAAGGACTATATTATGTAAACCACATAAAATACTCAAGACATATATTTGGGAAGGTTAACCGCCCACGTTCTATTCCTTATTCATGAGTATATGTAGGCTAGGGTGGTTTCAAWCTCCATCACCTAATCATTCACTTTATCATGTGCTTTATCACTTTACATATACATGTATGTATGCACTATTCTAATGTTTAATGTCTTGTTACAATATATAGTGACATATGTATAATATAGGCCTCCAAKGCTYCCAACATCTCCCCCRATCTCAATGTATCGCTTCGTTTTGAAGCAAYTATGCAACAATWTCCTAGGTCTCTTCTCTTGCCAAAATATCCTYATTGTGTATCAACCATGCATATCAAACTCCATAGRTATATCAACCACARTAGTTGTTAGTTGTATAGGAAGATACATGTTTACAAGGTTTACTATGACTTGTTACTCTTTGGTCTTTGTTTCTTGTCCATTATGTGCCTTCGATGCAGTCAAGGACTCCCCAACACATGTCTTAAAACCTCACAACAATGGAGTCTCCATGCTCCATTATTACACCCTTTTCTCATGGTGCCTTTGATGGGCTAATGGTCTATAGTGGGATCTAGCTTAGTCACTACATAACAAAATAAACCTTCTATTAATACACTCTATGTATTTAATTGATGTCTGTGGTCACAACCCAGGTGACTATGTTCTACAATTCATATATGAAGGGTTCAATCATTTCTTTTGTTTTTGTGACACCATATTTCCATTATGTTATTTGTGTGTGTGTGTCATCTAATATCTCTTTCTTGAATGCTTCCTTCTCTTGTCATTGTAGTGAGAATCTCAAAATCAATTATCTCTATAATTATGTGTTCCGGTCATAATGCTCAATGAATCATGTTGCGATAATTCTCAACCAATTGCTCAAGTCCAATGTTGTAATACCTATAATCAAGTGCCAAATTGAATTCTCAATGTCTATGTAACATCCCTAGTTTTAATCCCCACAAATTATAATGTAATTGTATAAATGCAATTTAGGTTGGTGAGTCAATATGTTTGGGGCAAAGATCCTATATTGATTAAAATGGTCAAGGGCCAAACCATGTATTATGTACATTGAAATAATTAATAAAAATAATAATCGTTGGTTGTGATATGAGAGGGACAGTAACAATGGGGGGCTATGATTCCACAAGAGAGGGGGCTAAAGGGGGACCCAAGGGAAAACCCATGTTATTTTCATAAGTTAATGTATCATTACCATCTAATCCTCCTTTTGACTTATTAGACACTCAATCATTGAATACATGTAAGAGGGTTGGTGTGTGAGATCACCTCACAGAGTTATTGAGAGCATGGGTTGAGTACAAGCAAGTGTGGGAGTAGTTTGAGATTCAAGCAATCCTTTTGGGGAAGAGTGAGAGTCAAGCAAGTAAGGGAGAAGAAGGAAATTCAAGTAGGAAGAATGGACAATTTTTACATGTTGCTTTTGGGCAGCAAGAGAGAAACAAGGTGTTGGGGAAGAGCACCAACCATGCTAGCCATGGACAGATATCTTGTTGGGCTATGTTTGAGGCTGAAAATAAGGTTGTATGCCTATAAGTGCATTTCATGTTGAGGAAACTACCCAAAGATCCTTGAGAACGTTGTTGTGAGCACTCCTAGAACAACTGATAATTCCTGGAGTCCTCGGCTGTGATATTTCCTGGCCAATCAGGTGCACTAGAGCCCTGAAGGGAAGTGGGGAGACCCGAGGGACTACATGGCAGAGAAGGGGTATCATATTTCTTGGGTTGTGCAGGTTGAGGGGAAAGAGAGTTGGTGGATTGGAATTGTTGTTGGAGTAGAACTTGGGTTTTGGGATGCTAAATGTGGAGAGTGGATAGCCAAGAGGGCCAGACCTCCTTGTGGAGTCATAGCCTCAGCTCGGGGGTGGCTTACTATTGAGATTTGGAAGAACAAGCCTATGGATGGGAGAAATGTCCCATGTATGCAGTCAGTTTGTCCATCTATTAGAGATAAGTTTTTGTTATGTTTTAATGATCTTAATTCCAATGTGTATATGTTTTAATTTGAATGTCGTGCTTGTTGCGCGTTCAGATGGTTGCATTCCCATTTTTATAAATGTTTTTAATTGCATGAGTAATTTAACATGCTACATGTTAATAGTTTTATTGTGTCAAAACATAAATTTTAAATGGGTCAATGGCATCGATCTGCAAGTTGCAGAGTTAAATTTGGCCTAGAAGATCAAATTGTGTGTTTTCATGGTGACCAAGGAGTTAGTAAAATCAATGGCCCAAATCGCATTTGACTTGGCGATCAACGGTCAAGATTCATTTTGGATCGGTCAAATTTTTATGTTCACTAAAGAAAATTTTGGAAAGATTATTAAAACTTTCAAAAAATTATAATTTTGGGAAATTTTGAAAATTTTGTATAGATGATGATGTGGATCGTACCCGTGACATAGAATGACAAGGACCACAGTGGCAGTTCGATGGTGGAAAAAGGCATGGATTATGGAATATAATTGTATAGGTCAATGACTGAGATCATGTTTGGTTTTGAGATTGATGACCCAGATTCATCCTAGACGTGGTAAAAAATTTCTAAGTTTTCGGAGTTCGACAATTTTCGACAAAGTTCGAATGAAATTTAGAAAAAAATATCCAATCGTTGATGGAGAAAAGTAGAAGAATTTTTTTTATTGAAGATCGATGGTCAAGATTCATCTTTGGAGTTTAGTGAAGTTTAGCAGATTGAAAGTCGAGATTCATCTTCGGAGTTTGGCGAAGTTTAGCATATCAATGGTCGAGATTCATCTTCAAAGGTTGGCGAAGTTTGGCAGATCGACAGTAGAGGTTCATATTCAAAGGTTGGTGAAGTTTATCAAATCGACGATTGAGATTCACCTTTGGGGTTTGGCGAAGTTTAGTAGATCGACAGTCGAGATCCATCTACAAATTAAAAAAAGTTAGACAAGGGTTAGAGAATCAACGAATGAGATCTATTTTGATCTTGAGATCAACGGTCCAAATCCATCATGGGGTTGGTCGGAAAAATTTTAAGTCAACGTGTTCAGCAATGTGAATGGAATTACGCCAATCGTTGATGGAGATTTATGGAGTTCAGCGAAATGGAAACAAAATGTAGTTCAAAGGAAATCATCAATCATCGATGGAGTGATCAGGGTTCGGAAAAATTATGCAAAGTATGACATTTTTGAAAATTGTGAATACTGAGGAATATTTTGATCGCCAATGCGAAGGAATTCTCCCATCACCGATGGATTTTTCGAGGTTCAGTGAAATCCTATGAATAAGAGACATTTTTGTATATTGTCGATGGAAGGAATAAGTTATCACCAATGAAGGTAAAGGAGGAGGATGACACATGGACATCAATGGCTACATACCATACCATGTCAGCCAGATTACCACATCAGCAAAAATAGCCAAGTTACAAAAAAGGTCTAGAGCCAAAAAAACTTGTTTTGGCCATAACTTTAATGTTTCAACTTAAAATCAAATTAAATTTAAGGGATATGTCCACAATGACGAGGGATACAAAAGTGTTAGTGGGGGCCATGGGCCAATTCTGCTTCATTTTTTCTAAAAAATGCAAATTAGTAGTTTTTAAAGACCTGGGTCGTGCTCAGTAACCGAGACCCAAATTAAGGTGAACTTTTTATAGATAAAAAAGAAAACATGAATATACCTATTTGGGTTTTTAGAAAAAATTTGAAGGAGTTGAAGTGGATATGCCCAAACAACACAAAATCCATTATTTCCAGGCTCTTTTTAAGGATTTTTGAAATCTTCAAAGGAGGAAAAGGGACCCCAGATCACTAATCTAGAAAAATTTCAATTGACATTTTGCCTACACATCAATTTGAACACTTTGTCTTGAGAAAGTTTTTCCCAGTTTTGATTTGTTTGGGAGATAACCAATTTTTTCTAAAAATTATAAGTCTGGAGAAAATGAAAGGTGCAAATTCGTCAATTCCAAATTTATACAGAATTTGAGTGGAGCATTTGTTTCTAAATCTAAAAGTTGTTGTGTGTTCAAAACCATAAATTATATTTGTGCTCGATACAATATTTTTTCTAGTTCTAAACATATGTATTTCTACAAGTGGCAAAAGATAGCCTTTCAAATTTATTGTACCAATGAAACAAGTGCAAAAAGGGGGTGAAACTGTTGATTTCATAGAGCCATAACTTTCAGCTCAGATATCATAATAAGGCATAATTACGGCCTTTGGAAAGGTAATCCAGAGGAAAACATAACAAAAGGATTTAGTTCTATGATGGATTATCTATTCATTTTATAGAGCTACAGGAAAAAAGGGAAATTTGACTCTGTAAACCATGCAATTGCTCAATGTGAAAATTTTCTAAACAATGTCAATTTTGGAAAAACATTTTTAGATGTTAGAGGTACTTTCCAAAGGTGAGTATTGGGCCAAAAAGAGTGTTGATTCTCATAATGACATATGCGCAAAGGTGTGAGGAAAATTTGGAAGTGCAACAGACTGGTAATGGAAAAAAGGGGCTCAACTTTAATAAAAAGGTATCGTTGATGAGTAAGGGAACACCCAAGCAGAGAGTGTTTTGTCAAGGTATTACTAACAAGAATATCAGGTCATATAAATGCAGGTTGTGTGGGTCTATTGCAGATTATAATTCTAGGGTCCAATGGACATGGAAGTAGGGCAGAGCTTGTAGAGTTAGTTGAGGCAATAAAGAGCTTACATAGGGAAGTATAGAGATACAAGGTAGGTAATGAAAAGTTGGTAAAGGGCTTAGGGAGAGAAGAATCAATTTAGTATTCAGATGCTATAGAGTTTGAATGACTTACAAAGACATAGAAACATGTATTCTCACATGATACATGAAGCCAACATGTGAAGAATGTCATTAATGGGAACAAAAAAGCAAGGTTAGACTTCATAGCCATGAAGGTAGAAATGTAATGATGAATGAAGAGCTTGTCGCAAAAGAAAAGCAAGGAACTCGGAGATGATGAGTGGCTCATGGGATGGGTGAGTCATCTCTGAGGGAAGGCATAGGAATGCCTGAAAAATAATCCATGGCCGGGAATTATCCTCTTTTGTCTAAAAGTATTCAGAGTAAGAAAGCCACTTATGTTATTAGAGTGCATAATGGAAGAAGGGTACAGGTACAAAGAATTCAAGGGACAGTGTAATAAAGGTTATTCACTTAAAAGTGCCAATGGATAAATGTATCATTCCATTGGGAGCAATTTGGTATTTGAGTGGATAAGTAGGGTTTCACAATGAATTGTTTAATGAAGTGAAAAAAAGTACCTTAAAATTAAGAAAATTCAATGGATAACTAGATGTAATGGTAAGGGATGTCGCAATGATAATGGTTAAGCTAATTCAATAATATTGCAGTATCAAGATGATGGAAAGATGTAAAGTACATCATCCCAACATGTTGGAATGTTCCGGCAAGGTAAATTTAGGACATAATTTCCTAAGTGGAAGCAACTACCAATAGGACAGATTGGCTAGAAGTTGTTGAGTAAGAAGAAATAGGGCAGACGAAATCTAAAGGAATTCAAGGACAACCATCTACAACACACACACACACAAATCTGAAATAAATATGCATTGGAGAGCATACTAGAAGTGTAGCATAATGCATATAGAAAAGATAGAATGCATTTTCACTAGTAGGCATGTTGAGAATGTATGCTTGGTGCATATAGAAATGCATTAGTGCATGTGAGGATGTATGGACATGCATATGGAATGTTGGTGTACTCGGAGTAGTCCATTGTTATATATGAAATAATGATGTTATGATATCCGAATGTTGCTAATGATGGATTATTTGTCCGGGAAAAAGGTTTATAGCATGATCTAAAGTGATGGTGATGTTGTTTCATATGAAAACCATGAGGATGATAAAATGTT
This sequence comes from Picea mariana, assembly GCA_032191745.1. NCBI lineage: Eukaryota > Viridiplantae > Streptophyta > Pinopsida > Pinales > Pinaceae > Picea > Picea mariana. The sequence continues at coordinate 79,685 of JASDQU010309259.1, forward strand.
GATCAAGAGATTAATGAAGAGAGTCTGTGAGCTACTACGAAATACCAGCTCAGGTAGCATCAAGTAATTTGATAACAACCATGCAAGTATGCAATTGGGTTGCTTATAATGTGTAAATGTTGAAGGGAATTGAGGTAAGGATTCCTTTAGTCAAAAAATTCAATATTTGAATTAATATTTGAACTATAAGCATGAAATTCCATTGAGTGTGGTAAAGATAGAAGGCATTGAGTATACAAATATTGTTTAATGCTTGAATGCAATTACATGAAATTTAATTGCATATTATTTTATCATTGGTTATGAGATTGTAACCAGGCCGAGTCAGGAGACATACTCCTGCTATATCAATGAATGCCAATAGAGCTAACCATGTGTTAGGCCATACTGTGGTTGGATATGGAAGGCCTATAGCGCCATGCAAGTGCTTAATGATCTTCCCTTGTATAATTGATGTTTGGAATGCAGCCTCTTTGCTGACACTGAAGAGCACTAAGGGATTATATTTCTAGTGTTGTGTATGGGTCAAAGAGAAAGGTATCCAAATGGTCAAGCAAGTAAATGGGGAAGAGTTTGGATGATTTGTTGAGGCGATTAGTTAGGACTTCCAACTCACCATGGTGGAATACATGACATAGAGATGTGGTATTCTAGTGTAATATCCCTCTACCGAACCCAATTGTAAATTTAACATAAATATACTTAAGTTGGTGAGTTGTTTTGACCTCATTTGATAATGGACATCATGTGGCATAGTGTGCGCATGAACTGCGCAGTAAAATGATGTAATATGCACATCACAAGATACCGCGCGCAATAACTAAAGAACGCACAACCTTGAGGTCAGCGGATACCGCACGCAGTAACTAAAGAATGCGCAACCTTGAGGTCAGCGGATACCGCACGCAGTAACTAAAGTGCACACAATATTAAGGTCAGTGAACCTTTATGTATATGATATGCATTATAGGCTGGTGAGCCAGTATTATAAGCCGGAATGCTTATGTTTTGGTATTAGGCTGGAATGCCTAGATGTCAAGGGCCAATGCGCCTACTTTGTACATGACTCATGATTAATATAAAATACATCACTGCGCACAGACCGACCACGATAAAAGAGACGGGGGACTAAACTTCACCAGTTAGGGAAAGGGAGGGCCAAAAGTCAAGGGAATATTATATTAATATTTCCTAAAACATAAAGTATGGATAATTATTTTATCCTAAGTTCTAAAGTTGGGGACAAGTGGACAAAAGTAACTTCCGATATGACAAGTGTTAAGTTGGGGACATGCATTCATATCGTGGAGGAACTTATCTCATTGAGAGATTTTCTCACGGATACCTTACCAACAACCGAGAGGACCATCATTCTCACCATCACTCTTCACGAAGAGTTCACAGTGATTCCTGTACACACTCAGTTATCCAGTTAATGATTCCATGACCATTTCACTCATACATTATGTTATCCTTGAGACATCCATTTCACCATTCTGAAGATTGTTTCCTCACCTTTTTGGTTGGTGTACCTGGTTAGCTTGGAGCGGGATTGAAAAAGCGGGTTGTCAAGCCCGTGAACAGTTATCTGAGCGAGAGAATTGTTGGGGATTGATTCCCGAAGGTGCTAAATTGCAGCTATAGCGCTATGAGACTTCCGGTCTGGCCTGTTGTTGAAGCCCTGGAAGGGAAGTGGGGCAGCTGAGGGACTGTTGAGCAGAGAAGGGGCACACTTCCTTGGGTGGGACAGGCAGGTGGGGAATGAGAGGTTGTAGGTTGTTAGTTGAGTGAGCACCTGAGATGGAGTCTTTCCTGTTGTCCATGAGCCTTAGCTTGGATAGGAACCCTTTACCCTGGGTGGAGTTCAGTCCCAGCTCGGGGGTGCCTCACTGTTGAGAGTGATGAATAGTGTAGTCTATGGCTGGGAGATTCGTGGACAGTCTGTAAGCAGTTGGTGACACTATTTCTAAGATAAGTACCAATTGTATGATAAAATGATATGTTGTTTTGTTATTTACATGCCTATGTTACGATTTTATCATATATGTGATTATGATTGCTTGTGTTCTTATGGGTAATTTCCTGTAAATGATGCATATCTGTAGTTACTGTTATTTCAATATAAAATTCGCATGTTACAGAAAGTAATTGTTTGTTTATGCTTAGATGTAAATCTTCCGTGAGCGTGATGTATGTATATGTTTTAGTTGCATGCAGTTTAAAGAGTAAATTTATGTGGCATTGCTTAGTTGACTATTGGGTATGCTACTGTATGTTCCGCAGTATGGGAATGAAAGTGTTTCCTAGAGTAGCATGGCCTGACCTGAAGGCTGGGAATGTTACCAACTGGTGTCAAAGCATGAGTGGTTGCTTTGGAGTGGCATACCCCGGCCTGGGGTTGGCCGGGGGAACGTTACATCTAGAGTCAATCCAAGGATGCATTGCATAGATGTGCCCATGTGTATTGGCACATTGGTTTATATATTAGTAATGTTTGAATTGCATTATGAAAGGCTTGGTGTTGATAATGCATGTGTAATGAATGATATTTTTATTTCATTTAATATGATTAGCAAATAGAAGAGATTGAATTGTTAATATGTTACAGTTCTAAAGACACTTCATGAGCTATTGTAAATGTGCAACAAAAGGATAATGTGCATGAATATTGAAATAGTGTAGGTAGAGTGGTCTTGGATATGGAAATAGTGTAATCCCATAAGGAAGGTCGATCCCTATTGTTGCAAGAGCCAAACATTATGAGAAGGAATACCATGCCTATGAAATCTGGTTTCATATATGAAATAGATTTGTAAATTAATAAGTGAAATATAACGATATATCGTGATGAGTGTATGTGTGTAATACAGACGAGACAATGACTATTGAAGTTAGAAGCTCGAAAAGAAGGATATTATTAGGACATTGGAACCCTATGATTTCCACAAGTTACAAACTGTTAGTGAAATTCTAGTAGTAAGTTGGTGCTTTCCTTGCATGAGAACACCTTCGCAAATGATGGATCGCTCGACCAACTGTGTAGCAAAGAAGGGGATGCCTGAGCCTGGAGGGTGAGTATAGAAAGGAAGTGACAACATAATAATGCATATGGCATGGTGGTTGGAATCACGAGGGTCTGTAGATAAAGTACAATGAGATAAATTATTTCTCATGCCAGCTTTGCAAAGCACAAGATAACCACACAGATAAGAATAGATGAAGAATGAAGACATGAACTGAATAATTGGAAAGAAGAGCAAAAGAAGGAAATGGAGTTCAAGGAAAAAGGCATGGAACGAGTAAAGTTCAGTGGACTTGTTGTAGCTTTGAAGAAGCAAAGTGGAGATAAGGATGCAATGCAGGAGGCACATCTGCAACTATTTGAAGGTTTTAATATTCCATTGCCATGATTGGAGTTCCTAGATCCATAACTCAAAGACTTCATGTATGACCTTGTGTTGGAGTGCTACAGGTAAGTGGAATAGCCTAAGGGACTGTGGTGTAGAGAAGGGGGTACACGTCCTTGGGTTGTGCAGGTTGAGGGGAATGAGATCTCGTTGGTTGGAATTGTTGTGAGGATCAACAAATTGTGAAAGTTGTTGTAGCTAAAGTTTTTGGAGCTGCATCTCTAAGACTTCCTAGTCAGTTTGTACTAGAGCCCTGGAAATGAAGTGGTACAACCTAAGGGACTGTGGAGTAGAGAAGGGGGTACACTTCCTTGGTTTGTTTAGACTAAGGGAAAAGCGAGATTGTTGGTTGGAATTGTTGCAAGAGTTACTGAATCGTGAAATCATTATGTATGATTTTGCGCCAGAGCACCTATGTGAACCATTTTGGGCTAGAATGCCTATGTGATATTCGATTGGAGAGCCTATATGATGATTAAAGGTCAAAGAGCCTAGCATTGCGATATGTATGTACACTTGTATGGTGTTTTTCACTAAGGACAGTGCAAAAATAGGG
>JASDQU010309260.1:0-14323 GCA_032191745.1 Picea mariana
GTGAGGTGATAATGTGAGTCTAAATACTAGTGATGAAGGGTATAATAATGACAAAAGGTGTAGGCAAAAAGGTGCATAGCGTGGTCCTAACAAGTGGTGGAAACTGTTGATGTATGATAGGCAGACTTGGTTTAGCTGGAGGATAGAGGATGAGGTTCTTTGTAGCACTTCCTCTAGCAATTGTCATGTTGCATGTGCGATATCATATGTATGCATTTGTTGTTGTGAGCCATGGTATTCCTAGTATCAATGGGTGTCCATTGAGTCCACTTCTTGGGTTGATAACAAGGAAATCAGTTGGGTATTCCCAAGAGTCGAACGAAATTGCTATATCTTGTAATGTGTCGATTGGTTTAACCACTAATCTATCAACCAATTGTAACATAACTGAAGTAGATTCGAAGGAGGTGATACCTAGGGCGTTACAAGTTTCAATGGTTAGAATATTGATGGCTTCCCCCAAATCCACTAGTGTATTTGGAAAAAAATAGCCCTATATCTGAACTTTTACCACGAGATTCCTTAGGTCTATATACTTGACCGACTCTTGCTTACCCAGAATAAGATCAGACAAGGCTCTTGCCACGTGAATAGTTGATGGATTTTTAGCTTTTCTGACAGGTTTATTCCCACATAATTCTTTGATTGTTTTTTCATAAATAGGAATATCTTGTAGAGCTTGTAGGGGTGGGATTTTAACATAAAATTTTTAAGTTCCCCATCGATATCGAATTTAGGGTATGCAGCTGGTTTCTCTATCATTAATTTCTTGGGAAACGAGGGAGGAGGAATTATGTCGTCATCAAGATTTTGTTGCTTGACTGTGTTTCCCCCCTGTTCTACTTCTTTTGTTATGACCACAGTCGAGGGTGTTATTATTGGGTGTATATTATTTTCATTCTCTTTCTCTTGGTGAATGTTTCTTTCTTTAGGAGAAATTATGCACCCTGACCTACACTGGAGTTTGTTTCACCCTACAAAGTTGATTTCCCTGTCCAAATTCTCAATAATTTGCAAAAGCTGGGCTAGTTTATTATTAGGATTTGGGTTGGGTTGAGCTAGTAATTGAGGGCGAATTTGAGGTTATTGGGGGATTGGGTAGTTGTGTTAGTCCACTGTGAAGTATAGGGGTTATTATTCGAATTCTTACAAGATGGGGTAGGTTATTGCGAGTTAGGCCAGGTAGGATTTGCAACTGGTTGATTTGGCCAGGTGGGATTTGCAGCTGGTTGATTTGGATAGGGTGAAGTAGGATATTGTTGGGACTATCAGGTGGAGTTAGCAAATGATTGGACCTACCATGCATTTCCAGAATTATGCTATTGATTATACTACCCAGAAAAGAAAGAGGAAGGATCTTGTAGCGTACCTTGGGGACAAGCCTGCCATTGGCGATGATGAGCCATCAGATATACTGGTTTGGTTTCCTCTTGCTTCCTTAAAGACAACTTTTAGTCCCGGGAGTGATGGAAATTGCTATGTTGCATGGTATTTGGCATAGATGGTGCAAACCCGAACCATATCCAAAGGACATTCCCTCGGACCATGTTTATTTCTCCATCGGTGGAAAAATATGGATAACAACTATTATGCTTCTGCTTGTTTCTGTTTAGCCTGAAGAACATCCAATTGTGTAGTCAGAGTACTCAAAATGTCAGTTTTAAAATTTTCTAAAATATTACCAAATTCTTCTTGGGTGACAACCCCATTAGTAATGTTTTTATTTCTGGTGAGGGGAGCCCACATTCTTGATCTAGTTCGTGTACTTCCACATGAACACTTGATGCACAATTGGATAATGTTATCATATGTTTCTTGATAAATATCACCTTTCCCCATTAAATTCAATGTTTCTAGCCATTCATCCTTCATACCTTTTATCAGAGTGGCTTTAAGTACCTCACCTGGTAGTGTACCATAAGGTGATATTTGCAATTTATACTGAAACCTTTCAACATATTATTCTAGTGTCTCATTTTCTTTTGCAGTCATTTGAAAGATTTCATCTTTTAGATCCCTGGTTCTATAATAGTATTTATATTTCGTAAGGAAGGCTTGTTTCATATCATCCCAGAAATTTATATTTCCTCCTCCTAATCCCATAAACCATCGTAAAGTTTCTCCTTTTAAAGTGTAATGGAATAGCTTCAATTTCTAGGGTTCAAAGGTGTAATCATAACCTCTACATAGAACATCAAATTCAAATAAGAACACATCAGGGTCCTTTGAGATCAATCCATGAAAGGTTGGAAGATTATGTAATGGAATGGATTTCACTAGGGCATTAGCAGCCATATCGACTATAGGATATTCCAAGGTGGAAGTTTGGGGTCGCGATGGATTTTGCTGTGCCATTTGGTCAAAGATATTCCAATAGCCTTCAGGGATTTCTTGGTCTGGGTGTTCTATTTGAGATGGTTGATTGTTTGGTCCCTTAGGAGATTTAATGGCGCTACCTATATCTGGAATTTCAAGTGTTCCTTCTCCTATCAAAATCATAGGAGATCCAGGTTTAGGTGGTGGTGGGTTTTCCTCAGCAACTCCACTGGTCTCCCCTTCTCCTTCTTTCAAATTATATGAATTTCCCTCGCCTGAAGGACGGATAGGTGGGGTATGTGTATTTTGGAAGCTTTGTTCAGTCCCTTCAGTTCCACTATGAACCTCAACATGAGCTGCAGTTGGTGAATTTGTTCCTTGAGGGATTCGGTTGGATCCTTTTCGAGGTCCAACCAAAGCTTGAGATTCATCTTTTTGGATAATTTTGTCTATGTAAGTGCTCCTTCCAGGGGGCACCAAGCCCTAGAATTTTGTAGTTTTTGGTGGGGGTTTTGGTTTTTCAGGTTCTTTCTTCTTAGCCATACACACTCACACAAAATTATAAGTACCTATACAACCTCTTATGCATCAGTTGAAGGTAGGTGTTGGCACAAGAATTTTACTTGTTTCCTACGTAGGTTCTTACCTTCCGTTTTCATTACCTCATCTTCCAGAGACGCAACCTATGCTATCTTTGACATTCTCCCCATCAATTACACCTAAATGTTGGACTCTAAAGATGTCCTAAAAACAACCTTAGTTTAACATTAATTTATCAACCGTGGATTCGTCTTTTCTCTCAAGAATATCAACAAATTCTATGCAGATAGTTGTAGAGGTTAAAATCATGTAGTCAAAGAAAATATGAGTTTATCAATAATCAATTTCCTCACACATTCATTAAAACTCTGAAACTAAGATCTTACTCAATAGAATTATAATCTAATCTAAAACATCCTGTGAATTAAAGGCATTAACCAATTCTGTTAAATTCATCTACCTAAAAAACGAGAATTTAACCTATGAAAACACTTAAGAAACCAATCTATCAATGGTTATCTAACCTACTGGAAAAGAACAACTAAGTACTGTAGAATTGAAAAGGAACAACAAATGCAAATTTAAGCGAAAGGAACAACAACTTTAAATTTAATAAAAGGAACAATGTGTGTGAAAATGAGAGGAAATTTCAAGCAATAAACTAAATCAATGGGAAATGGAAAATCAATCGATAACCTAATGAAACATCTATCTTATGTAATTAAATGACATAACCAATTTATGAAAACATCAGGACACTCATGAATTTATATTAACTGTTGCAAAGAGATTTAAATCACAGAACTGAAATCAAATTGATGCGATTACAGATTGAGACAGTAACTCCTTCTGACTGGGCCCACAGTCTTCAGAAGTACTACTGCTAGAAACTCAGTATGTAAAGATGGTAAAAATGCTCAAGGATTCTATTAATTCCATAACTAGTAAAACATTTACAACAAACTACTTGTATAGAGAAATTCATAGATCTAAATGCTTGGATAAATTTCTTGGATGTTTCTCTATGGTTCATCACCCTCTATATATTACAATGATATGGGTAAATTAAGTTATCCTGAGGATCGAGAGATCCCCATGATTGCTTTTACTATTTATAAAGATTACAAAATAGAGAATCAATCTTCCTCAAAACTACTTTGCGCCAAATTTATTCGACCTCCAATAGTCTACGCATCTTCATAATCTTCTTAGCTATCTTGAGTTTAACAATATTTGTCCATTCCTGCAATAAAATCAAGAAATTCATAAATTATCTAATATCACTCAATAACATTTCTAGGAGCCTTTTTAATCATTTTCTTTCCTAATTATTTCTAATTAATAGAAATGTCAATCAAGATTATATCATAAACAATGGTGATAAGGAAGATATGTATACCTTTTTCTCAACTCAACAACAATTACAATAGTCACTAAGCATCGATCCCCATCAGTGTCGGCAAAAGGTGGAGTTGGTTTGCATAAGTTATTCGCACGAAGTTTCAAGAGATGGTTGATCCCCTTCGACATCGGAAAAATACGGGAAGGATAAACATTAACGAAGGACGTAAAAAAAATCGTCAATAGCCGATGACGAATGTGCTTTATCGAGGTCAAGGAAAGATAGAAAGTTTAAACCCATCATTTTTTTTCTGACAAGTATATCTCTGATCGTCGATCCCCGATGCGTTTTCAGCATCGAGACTTTTTTGAGAGAGTCAATCCAAGAGCACTTTGGTAGGTTTATCACCGATCATCGATCCTTAATACTTTTTGATGTCAGCAAGATAGGATTGGGTTTAAGAATGTATAGCTTAAAGAAGGTCCTGATTCCGATTAACACGAGCAGATTAAGTCATCGGTCTTGAATTCCACGTGTCTTTACCATGTAAGGGGGTCGTACGGCCTAGTTTCGTCCCAAGTCATATTAAGGTTCCCTAGGTCCTATCCACACCTCCTAGTCAGCTATGCCATGTTAGCTTTGTACGGAAATATCGATCGACATCGAAGCTGTTGCAAGAAGATATGTATGAAAAGTGTTTAACACACAATCTTGACCCCCGACCCACCAACTGGACTAGCGAAATGATGGGATGTTTTCGGCATAAGATACGATCAGATTTGGACATTTAATAGACCATTTAATGCATGATCCCTCATTTGTTGCTACCTCATGCGCTGATTAAACAACAACAATTTGAAATCATCGATAGACCACGTTACACCCGGCGCCTACACTGTCAACCTGCGATGAATTTAATTTCAAACATCTTTGAAGATCTGGTGGAAGATTTAATGAAATTACACTCATAACCCGAATTAAATGGTTGATGCGACAAGGTAAGTTCATCCTTGTTTAAATCTCTATAACGGTTTTGAACAAATTCATTTTATTCACAATTTTGAATTCCATAGCATCTGAAGGAGAAAAGTGGGCATCTTGAGACTGTACTGACCCTTAGATTATCAAAACTAGGTTAAACAAGTTGTAGAGGTATGTGTTCAAGTTTGTCAATTCATTGGTTGTAATTTATATATATGCATCTAATTTTCTTGCTTAGTCTCTAAACTATGTTCTAGCTACAAGTAAGATGTCATCAATAAATCCAACCACCAGACGCTCGTCGAGAGCACCCAAGCTGAAAGAAGATAAAAGAAGTGAAGGTTCTTCTCCGGGGACCATGAGGCAGTTGGAGTACGCTCCTAGGGTGGAGCCTGTCATTAAAACATCAACAAAGAAATATTTTGTTCAGCCTTCGACCTTCAGTGATACAAAGGCAGGCACTGGATCCAAAGTAATTCTCCCACATTGGGGGGACCTTTTCAATAGAATCATTCGAGAGGAGTATCCAGAGTATAACCCACACAACAACCCATATGTAAGGGCGCTCGATGACCAGGTGTTCCCAAACATCCGACGGTCATATTTACACATGGAGGCAAGAAGAACCTCGGTTTTCCCTTGCATAGAGGTTTTGAAATGGATAATTGATCATACAGATGGGAATAACTTCTTGATCAATGATGAGAATGGCAGGTATGTCAGAGTTTTCCTCCCAACATAAGTCCAGAAATACTACAAGCTCAGGGACCCATAGGAATGGCTAAACACGGACTTCGTGGTAAAGTTCTATGAATTCCATGACACCAGTCGGTTGATGGCCTCATGGTGGAAGGAGGACAAGAATTTCATAACCAAAGAAATGGCTGGTATGGGACGATTAACCTAAGGGAGCCATAAATCTATTTGATGTCTCTCATCTGCTACCTGTATGGAGAAAAGGACTGCTCCAAGTTTTTGGAAGCATGGATGCCTTTGGTGTATACAGTGGCGATCTCCGGGGGAAGCTTCAACTAGGGAGAAATAATTTATAAACAATTGAGCATTTGTGTGCAACAGACTCAAATGCTAAAATAAGGGGAAGAACCCACTTTCTACATGGCCTTGTACCTGCTCGATGTCATCTGCACAAGGAATGTCTTCACCAACATGAATTTAAGTTGGCATGTTGCAGAGCTCCTGGTCCATGTTTATTTTAGCATACTATGGGAGAACTGGTACAAAAGATATTACACACTCATCTGCGATGAATTCATCACTCGTATTCATTTTATTATTTTTAAGAAAGAATGCCTGAGATTATCCACAGCGGCCAAGAAAATGGTGGCAAAGGTAGGCCATTGGTATTTAGATGAACTCTCAACCTATATCAGGGTGTCTGAGGCCACCGGAGCACCACATATCCTACCCTCTCATGTCCTAGACCCGCTTGTTGTGGGAGAAATATGTTATCACACTATCCTGCAGGGCTATAACGCCACATTAGTTAAGGACAAGAAGTGGGATTTCATACGCTATGGTTTCCATGTGGGTTTTATCTGGTAAAGGACACTGCTCAAGCCAAACAAGAAGGGCTGAGCCAAATTGAATTCAGGTTCTCGACAAGACGATTCTGCAAGAAAGAACCTAAAGGCTTGGTCTTCCAACATCCTTCACAGGTATCATCCTATTGGTCATATTCTCATGATAAGTTTGAGGATGGAATTTTCATACAGTGTGCCCAATACTGGGACGAGATGATATAGAGAATGTACAACCCAAATATGACTAGGTTCAAGGCCATGGGCATGGATGAAAAGGTGGAAACAATAGAGACGTTGGCCCAAGAGGCCCTCAGATCCAGGGAAGAAATCAGAGCAGAAGAGACGACAGAGTCACAGAGAAGGGGATTACTCTTGCTAGAAGGGGCACAAAGAATCATTTATATATTGAAAAATGACCCTAATCTGATAGAAATGGTGAGGATTCCCACTGATGACCCAATCAAAATCCAAGGAGAACAAAGTGGCCTAGATCCAATGCAACTTGAAGAAATCACCGGGTCAGAAAACCCTGAAGTTCCACCACAACCGAGCAGATCACCAGGGTAAATTTTAGTCCAACCCAAGACAGTGAGGACATCATGGAGAAAAAGTGTACTGAATCCCTTTTTCAATTTGATAACCATCTACGATGATGAGGAAAGTTCAGAGGTTTCCCTGGTGACTTCAGTGCAAATTACAGAGGAGAAAGAACCTGAGAGAGAATCTACCCCAGGTCTCGATGCCCTAGTTTAGAGTCATCTGCAGAGAAAGCATGATTTAGAAAGTGCCTTAGACGTCGAGCCACTCGACATACTGGGAACCCCAATGGATAGATCGAGGGTTGATCTAGGATCAGGAGGACAGAAAGAAGAAATTCCATAATAGGAAATTGACATTTCAACAACCAATTATCAAGTAAGTATCGAACCTGCTCCTGGTTCCTCAGTTTTGGATGATACCTTACCAGAAGATGAGAAACAACCAAAATTCAAGCCATCAGTACATGTAGAAGAGGTTCAGGAACCGATCCTAGAACAGATTTACACAGTCGGGAGCCTGGGAAATACTCTAACTTGGGGAGAACAAAAAATCTCTGAACTTGTTGATGAGGTCACCAATATATAAGCAATCGCCTATGACTAAAAGAGGAAAACCATCATGAAGAGAACCACTAAGAAGAGGAGGATTACATTGGACAGTTCGATCCTCATCACTATAGAGGAAAAATTGATCATCACAAAGCACACCAAGATGACTGAGATTATCATCACATGGATGGCTATCATAAATGCCACCCTAGACAGAGAAATAAAATATGAATAGGAGATGGCCGCTACGCTAAAGGAGTTGGAGCATCTGTGCCATTTGGAGAAATACTATCAGGACTGCACACAAGCCATGGTGTTTTTGAGAAGTGATTTCAAAGATGCCTACGAAAAATTCATGAATGAATGACACTTTTTCACTACAGGGATAGCCAATTTCCAAGAAGACACCCTTATGAGACTAGAGACCTGCAAAGACATGGAAATAATTGATTACATCAGCGCGATTCAAAATGGCTGAGATGCCGAAGAGCATGACATTCGGGTGCTAAGGGACAACAACATAGATTGGATAAGGAAGATGGCCAAATACTAGGTGAAAATGACCCGAGAACCTCAGCGGAAGATTCAAGAAAAATGGGTCAATTGCAAAATGAGATGGGTCAAGATTAATCAGGAGATAAAAGACATCGGTCTCCCAGAATTCATCTCACCCGAGGAATTTTTCAACTTGCATGACATAGTCAAACAACATGTAGAACAAGACTCGACATTGACTGAATAGATATCAAAGGTGGCGAGCATGGCCAAGTCAAGTACAATAGTTCATAGAGCACCTGATCAAGGCTCGAACAATATTACATCAGTTAAGTGTCAAAATAATTAAGTATCGAGCACAAGCAGTAGAAGTAAAAGAAATCATTTTGGCCCCGATGGACCAACACATATTCCTGTATGCCAACACATGTGAGGAACTCTTCGTCAAATGTTCATATTATGAGAAGATTCATCCACTTCAGTGAAACGATTTGGTGACTCTTAGAATATAGAGAGATGGAAGCACCATGTGGTGATGTTTTGTTTCACTTAGCTTACACTTTTGATAGTTATTTTTAGTTAATGAATTGTTAAAAATAAGAGGATCGACCTTTTAGAAAGGATTGATGGTTTTGGCAAAGACCCTCATTTTTGGAATTGTAAAGAACTATTTCCGAGCTACCTTAATTGAGCAGTCTTGTTTAGGACTGGAGACAAACTTTTGTTTTTCATCAAAGGCGTGTGTGATCGGATCTAAGGAGGAATTACTTCTGACTTTATCTCATCAATGGAAGTTGTAATGAGTAAGAGTTTCTAAATCTATTGATAAGTTAGGTGATTCAATATTGTTTTAGTTCTTGTTCTTAATTATGGAAATAAAATCGTTGTGTTAGTAAGTGATTAATGATTAGACTAAGGAAACTATTTTTCTTGCCATCATTTTTTCATGTATGTTTTCTTTCGATGATTGTATCTCAATAAATAATTGAAATACCAACAAGTTGATGTATTAGTACTAGGCTTGTCACACTTGTGAAAATATTTGTCTTCATGATTGAGAACAAAAGTTATCCTAAGCTCATCCTTCTTCAGTAGTTAAGATTTCCCCTTTTACCCAACTGGTTTATACCAGCACACATCTTTTTATCAGATCCATCTAATAAAAGAAAATACAAAAAGAGAATGTTTAAACTAAAGGAGGAACTTTCATAAGAATATACCCTTTCAATCACTACGTAAAGCCCATCAATTATTTGGTCGGATCAACAGATCTAGAGAACCATTCCACTATCAAACGCTGCAAATTCTAATTGGGTCTCGTTGGCGGGTTTGATTTCTGCTATTGAGTTAAAGTGATTTAGGACCCCTCAATAGAACCTACTATATAGATCATAGATAATAGTTTTTGTGAGACCAAAATGAACCCAAACATGTGTGAAGAAGATCTTGGTGGTGGCCTCGGCTGTGATGCTCTTCTTGGAGGGTGCCAAAATTTCCATCTTAGAGAATCGATTGATGACCAAAAAGACACAATCATTCCCATGCTTGGTTAAAGGTAGGTCAAACATGTAGTCCATGGAGATGGACTCCCAAGTCATATCTGGAGTTGGCATATGGGTATATATCCCCTTTTTCTTGATGGTGGGCTTGGCAATGGCGCAGGAAGTGCAGGATTTGATGTACTTGTGAACATCTTGTCGAATCTTTGGCCAATAAAAATTATTTTTCAATATTTCCACTGTCGTTTATAGAAAAAAATGTCTCGTTGAACGACAGTAATTATCTTCCCAGATCATCTTGGAATTCTCTCTTAAAGGAACACAAAGATGGCTCATATGACATAACAATACATCCTGGAGATGAAAGTTGGGAATTGTTTTTCCAACACTCAATGTTTGATAGACAATAGAAAATTCAGAGTCACTATTGTATAAGTGTGGCAATCTAGATGTCTCATGTCCATAGGAGTTAAGAACTATGGTTAGCGTTGCCACTGGGGGATGACTAAGAAAATTTGTGGCATGTTTGGTGTTACCCTTATTGTACTTGATATTCAAGTGGAATTGTTGCAGGTACGTGGACTAATTCTGATGGTGCTTATTATGTAACGTTCCTTATGTCTTCATGAGTTGCAGAGGGTTGTTATCAGTGTGGATGATAATTTTCTTCCCCATATTGTAATGCTTCCGCTATCGACATGCTTGCACAATGGAGTACAACTCTTTGTCATAGGTGGGGTATCTGTGAACATCATCAGATAGAATTTCACTATAATAGGCTGATGGATGCCCTTGTTGATTGAGGACTTCACTGATATCATAATATGAATCATCTATCTCAATCTCAAATGGTTGTTGCAGGTCTGGTAGAATGAGGAATGGCGTTGAGAAGAGGTGGAATTTCAAATATGTGAATGTTTTTTGTTGGGGCACGTACCAGACAAACTTGGCCTTCATTCCACCCTTCGTAAAATTTTTTAGGGACTAAGAAATATGAGAGAACCCCAACACAAACCATTGATAAAATTTTGCGAGGCCCAAGAAGTTGTAGAGCTCGGTCATTGTATTTGGGGCTGACCAATTGCGGATGACTTCGATATTGGATGGATCCACATGTACACCTCGCTCATCTAATATATATCCAAAATATTTGATTCGCTACATGCCAAAGGCACACTTATTTGAATTGGAATATAACTTGTGTTGTCACAGGGTGCCCAATACCTACTGAATATGCACCAAATGCTCCCCCCAAGTTTTGTTGAAGATGAGGATGTCATCCAAATATAGAACCACAAAGGAGTTTTTGAATGGCCATAATATATCATCCATCATACACATGAATGTATCTAGGGAATTATTCAAGCCAAAAGGCATGACCAACCACTCAAAGAGGTCTTCTTTATAATTGAAGGTTGTCTTCCACACATCTGTTTTCTCAATTGGCACCTAGTGGTATCCCGACCTCAAATAAATCTTGTTGAAAAACTTGACTCCCTTGAGTTGATCGAGAAAATCATCAATCCAGGGAATTGGGTATCAGTTCTTGACTGTGATCTTGTTCGGGGATCTATAATCAATACAAAGTCACCATGTCCCATCCTTCTTCTATACCAAAACAATTGGGCTCCTACCAGGTGAGGAGCTTGGTCAGATGTGGCCCTTCAGAATTATCTCTTGGATATGGAGTTTGATTTCTAAATTCTCCATAAAATAACGCATGTATATAGGCATGTTAGGAAGAGGAGCAATGATTTTATATCAATGCAGTGCTTTACCTGATAATGCGTAGGAACCCCAGTAGGCGAGGTGAATATGTATTTGTACTCCTACACTATTTTGTCCACCTGTTGTTGCTGGGTGGAGAGACCTCATGCAAAGGTTTTGGCAGTTGCAGTGACCTTCTATTCACCTCTCAATTGAACCATACAGAGTACAAATATCTCAGTCTGAGAGACCACCTTTCTCCAATTCTTCATAGATATCAAAGTGACCGTAGTGTTTGGGGATACATCCGGTACCCTGTAGAGTTGATCTCCCAAAGTAATAATGACACTACATGACTTAGATTCATAAACAACATGAGTCTTCCACATATATGGTTGTCCTAGAAAAAAATCACAAAATTCAAGGAGGGAAACATCACACAATACCTCATCTTTGAAGGGTTTGATGTCGTAGTGCAGGAAACATTGTTGGCTGACATGGATGTCCCCTCCCTCGCTAAGCCAACCAATGGTGTATGGTTGAGGATGTGGCATCATTGTCAGGTTAAACCTCTTGAAAACCTATTCCAAGATCAAGTTCTTTTGGCTACTACTTTCAACAATGAAATGGAGTGGGGTTCCCTTCACCCACATGTATGAGTGGAAAAGGTGCTCCCCTTCTTCAGGCTCCTCTAGTTCCTCTAGCTCGACTTTTGTGGTAGAGATGGTGACACTAGGTTCGACATCGATGATCCATACTCACTTTTTTGGTTCTGAATAAGAGTATGACCCTGGTTGTTTTGTCTCATCCAACAAAGGCTATTTGGAGTGACATTCATCAGTATTGTGCCAAGCGATTTTGTGGAACTGGCACCATTTTCGAGTGTCCTTCAAATTCCCATTTCCCTTCATTGTTGGTGTCTTGGGATGGTTATCCTGGGGTTGGCCATCCTTTCTATGTCCTTTGACTTGGGATTTAGGGCCACCCTTACCATACTTTGGTTGTTGCAGACTTGCAGAACTAAACTCCTACTTGTTCTACTACTTGAACTTCTTCTCGATTTTGACAACATATCGGTAAGCGATTCCTAACAATGAGATGTCCAGAAACTCCATTTTGGTTTGGATGTACCTGTGAATAGCCCCACAATATTTTAGGAATAGATGTCGCTCAGAGTATTTTATACCTAGCTTGGTGTGCAAGGTATAGAAATTATTGGTGAACTCCAACATTGTTTGGCCCCTCTATTGGTGTAGTGTGGTCCATCTTGTGTACTGTTCATCATAACTTCCAACATGGTAATATTGTTCCTTGAGCAGATCAAAAAAATCATCCCAAGTGGGTCATGGCCCAAAAATTATAGCCTCATCCTCAACATGTTTCTCACATTAATTCTCCCACAAATCTCTGACATGGGGAAGGGCCTTAAGGAGCGCGAAGGTAATATTTTCACTGTTGGAAAATTGTGGACAAATAAATAACCCTCTAGCATATTTAACCATTTTTCCAAATCATAAGAATCTATATGCCCTTCAAATAAAGGAATATCAAAGTTAACTTGTACCTTGAAGGGTGTTGCACCTCCTAAGTGAATGCTGGTTGAATGTGCCTCCATTGTTGTCAGCAACCATCAAAGGATCTGGGTGAAATTATCCATCATCTCATTCGTCTGTTGTGCGAGGGCGTCCTCAAGAAATAGCTTGAAAGGATCCCTTGTCCCTTCATCCCTCTTTTCTTCCACCATGGAAGGTTTCTTGGGCATGCGAGAGCGGTTTTACTCAAGAGAAACAAGCTCGAGACCCAAATATCTATACCCTCACCTCCACTATAACAAAACAAGCCATCTGTGCCTAGTTTAGCACTGAATTTTAGTGCATTTGAGGGCATGAATTGGGTTGATGAGAGGGCGCAAAACTCAACGCTAAATGGCGTGTTCACTTGGGCACTGGATTTAGCGCCAAATTTAGCTCCCTCTTTAACACCAAGTTTTTCTCCCTGTTTAGCACCTAGTTTTGCTCCCTCTTTCGTGCCCAGTTTTTCTTCTAATTTTGCACCTAGTTTAGTGCCAGATTTAGCGCCTATTTTAGCGCCTAAAATGTGATATAGATCCCTACATAATGCCCAAAATAGTTCCTGTCTTAGCTCCTAGTATAGCTCCAGGTGTAGCGCCTAATTTAGCTCCTGGTTTATCTCTTGTTTTAGCACCTCGTTTAGCTCTAGCTGTAGCTCCTAGTTTAACACCTACTTTAGCTCCTGGTTTAGCTCCTACTTTAGCGCCTAGTTTAGCTCCACGTGTGGTGTCTAATTTATCTTCTAGGTTAGCTCCTAGTTTAGCTCCTGGTTTAGCACCTAGTTTAGCTCCTACTTTAGCTCTTTGTTTAACTCCAAGTTTAGCTCCTGATTTAGCGCCTAGTTTAGCTCCTAGTTTAGCGCCTAGTTTAGTGCCTAGTTTAGCTCCTAGTTTAGCTCCCAATCATGCTTCCTGTTTTTCTTCTAGTGTAGCGTTGAAAATAGCTTCTATTTTGGCTTCCAAATTAACGCCAAGATGTGCTTCCATTATTGCATCCTTTTTTGCTTCCAGAATTGCTTCCTTGTTAGCTCCATGGTTTGCTTCCTTTTAGTTCCAATGTTTGCTTCCTTTTTAGTGTCTGGTTTTGCTTCTTTTTTAGGTCCATGGTTTTCTTCCTTTTAGTGTTGGGATTTGCTTCTTAATTAGCATCCAGTTTTACTTCTTGTTAAACAGCAAATTTAGCTTCCTACTTAGATCTAGAAATAGCTCCAAGTATGGCTTCAAATTTAATGTTGAGTTTTACT
>JASDQU010309260.1:37077-48758 GCA_032191745.1 Picea mariana
CTTTATAAAATCTATCATATAAAATACTTCAAATGCAATATGACTTACTCTATAATAATATAAGTTTTTTAAGATGCATGATATATTTAACTAATTAAATTGAAATAAAATAAGTTAAATTACTAAATGGAAGCTAAAAAGGACACAACATGGGTTGTTAAAATGGAAGCAAAATCTGGCTCTAAAATGGAAGTAAAACTCAACATTAAATTTGAAGCCATACTTGGAGCTATTTCTGGATCTAAGTAGGAAGCTAAATTGGTTGTTTAACAAGAAGTAAAACTGGATGCTAATTAAGAAGCAAATCCCAACACTAAAAGGAAGCAAACCATGGACCTAAAAAAGAAGCAAAACCAGATGCTAAAAAGGAAGCAAACATTGGAACTAAAAGGAAGCAAACCATGGAGCTAACAAGGAAGCAATTCTGGAAGCAAAAAAGGATGCAATAATGGAAGCACATCTTGGCGTTAATTTGGAATCCAAAATAGAAGCTATTTTCGACGCTACACTAGAAGAAAAACAGGAAGCATGATTGGGAGATAAACTAGGAGCTAAACTAGACACTAAACCAGGTGCTAAACTAGGAGCTAAACTAGGCACTAAATCAGAAGCTAAACTTGGAGTTAAACAAAGAGCTAAAATAGGAGCTAAACTAGGCGCTAAACCATGAGCTAAACTAGGAGCTAACCTAGAAGATAAATTATACACCACACGTGGAGCTAAACTAGGCGCTAAAGTAGGAGCTAAACTAGGAGCTAAAGTAGGTGCTAGACTAGGAGCTAAACTAGGAGCTACACCTAGAGCTAAACTAGGTGCTAAAACAAGAGATAAACCAGGAGCTAAACTAGGAGATACACCAGGAGCTAAACTAGGAACTATTTTGGGCATTATTTAGGGATCTATATCACATTTTAGGCGCTAAAATAGGTGCTAAATATGGCACTAAACTAGGTGCAAAATTAGAAGAAAAACTGGGCATGAAAAAGGGAGCAAAACTAGGCGCTAAACAGGGAGCAAAACCTGGTGCTAAAGAGGGAGCTAAATTTGGCGCTAAACTAGGTGCTAAATTCAGTGCCCAAGTGAACATGTCGTTTAGAGTCAGGTTTTGCGCCCTCTCATCAACCCAATTCATGCCCTCAAATGCACTAAAATCCGGTGCTAAACTAGGCACTAATGGCATGTTTTGTTGTAGTGGAGGTGAGTGTTTAGAGATTTGGGTCTCGAGTTTGTTTCTCTTGAGTAAAACTACTCTCGCATGCCCAAGAAACCTTCCATGGTGGAAGAAAAGAGGGATGAAGGGACAAGGTATCCTTTCAAACTATTTTTCAAGGAAGCCCTCACACAACAAACAAATGAGATGATGGATAATTTCACCCAGATCCTTCTATGGTTGCCGACAACAATGGAGGCACCTTCAACCAACATTCACTTAGGAGGTGCAAAACCCTTCAAGGTACAAGTTAAATTTGATATTCCTTTATTTGAAGGGCATATAGATGCTTATGATTTGGAAAAATGGTTAAATGTGCTAGAGGGTTATTTATTTGTCCACAATTTTCCAACAACGAAAATATTACCTTTGCGCTCCTTAAGGCCCTTCCCCATGTCAGAGATTTGTGGGAGAATTAATGTGAGAAACATGTTGAGGATGAGGCTATAATTTTTGGGCCATGACCCACTTGGGATGATTTTTTTGATCTGCTCAAGGAACAATATTACCATGTTGGAAGTTATGATGAATAGTACACAAGATGGACCACACTACACCAATAGAGGGGCCAAACAATGTTGGAGTTCACCAATAATTTCTATACCTTGCACACCAAGCTAGGTATAAAATACTCTGAGCGACATCTATTCCTAAAATATTGTGGGGCTATGCACAGGTACATCCAAACCAAAATGGAGTTTCTAGACATCACATTGTTGGGAATCGCTTACCGATATGTTGTCAAAATCAAGAAGAAGTTCAAGCAGTAGAACAAGTAGGAGTTTAGTTCTGCAAGTCTGCAACAACCAAAGTATGGTAAGGGTGGCCCTAAATCCCGAGCCAAAGGACATATAAAGGATGGCCAACCCCAGGATAACCATCCCAAGACACCAACAAAAAAGGAAAATGGGAATTTGAAGGACACTAAAAAATGGTGCCAGTGCCACAAAATTGCTTGGCACAATAATGATGAATGTCACTCCAAATATCCTTTGTTGGATGAGACAAAACAACCAGGGTCATACTCTTATTCAGAACCAAAAAAGTGAGTATGGATCATCGATGTCAAACCTAGTGTCACCATCTCTACCAAAAAAGTCGAGCTAGAGGAACTAGAGGATCCTGAAGAAGGGGAGCACCTTTTCCACTCGTACATGTGGGTGAAGGGAACCCCGCTCCATTTCATTGTTGAAAGTAGTAGCCAGAAGAACTTGATATTGGCATAGGTTGTCAAGAGGTTTAACCTGACAATGATGCCACATCCTCAACCATACACCATTGGTTGGCTCAGCGAGGGAGGGGACATCCACGTCAGCCAACAATGTTTCCTGCACTACGACATCAAACCCTTCAAAGATGAGGTATTGTGTGATGTTTCCCTCCTTGAATTTTGTGATTTTTTTCTAGGACAACCATATATGTGGAAGAGTCATGTTGTTTATGAATTTGGGTCATGTAGTGTCATTATTACTTTGGGAGATCAACTCGATAGGGTACCAGATGTATCCCCAAACACTACGGTCACTTTGATATCTATGAAGAATTGGAGAAAGGTGGTCTCTCAAACCGAGATATTTGTACTCTATATGGTTCAATTGAGAGTTGAACAGAAGGTCACTGCAACTGCCAAAACCTTTTCACGAGGTCTCTCCACCCAGCAACAACAGGTGGACAAAATAGTATAGGAGTAAAAATACATATTCGCCTCGCCTACTGGGGTTCCTACGCACTATCAGGTAAAGCACTGCATTGATATAAAATCGTTGCTCCTCTTCCTAACATGCGTTCTTTTATGGAGAATTAAGAAATCAAACTCCATATCCAAGAGATAATTCTGAAGGGCCACATTTGACCAAGCTCCTCACCTGGTAGGATCCCAATTGTTTTGGTATAGAAGAAGGATGGGACATGGTGACTTTGTATTGATTATAGATCCCTGAACAAGATCACAGTCAAGAACTGATACACAATTCCCCAGATTGATGATTTTCTCGATCAACTCAAGGGAGTCAAGTTTTTCAGCAAGATTTATTTGAGGTCGGGATACCACTTGGTGCCAATTGAGAAAACGGATGTGTGGAAGACAACCTTCAATTATAAAGAAGACCTCTTTGAGTGGTTGGTCATGCCTTTTGGCTTGAATAATTCCCTAGATACATTCATATGTATGATGGATGATATATTATGGCCATTCACAAACTCCTTTGTGGTTCTATATTTGGATGACATCCTCATCTTCAACAAAACTTGGGGGGAACATTTGGAGCATATTCAGTAGGTATTGGGCACCTTGTGACAACACAAGTTATATTCCAATTCAAATAAGTGTTCCTTTGGCATGTAGTGAATCTAATATTTTGGATACATATTGGATGAGCGAGGTGTACATGTGGATCCATCCAATATCGAAGTCATCCACAATTGGTCAGCCCCAAATACAATGACCGAGCTCTACAACTTCTTGGGCCTCACAAAATTTTATCAATGGTTTGTGTTAGGGTTCTCTCATATTTCTTAGTCCCTAAAACAAGTTACGAAGGGTGGAATGAAGGCCAAGTTTGTGTGGTATGTGCCCCAACAAAAAACATTCACAGATTTGAAATTCCATCTCTTCTCAATGCCATTCCTCATTCTGCCAGACCTGCAACAACCATTTGAGATTGAGATAGATGATTCATATTATGATATTAGTGAAGTCCTCAATCAACAGGGGCATCCAATAGCCTATTATAGTGAAACTCTATCTGATGATGTTCACAGATACCCCACCTATGACAAAGAGTTGTACTCCATTGTGTAAGCATGTCGATAGTGGAAGCATTACAATATGGGGAAGAAAACGATCATCCACACTGATAAAAATCCTCTGCAACTCATAAAGACATAAGGAATGTTACATAATTAGCACCATCAGAATCAGTCCACGTACCTGCAACAATTCCACTTGAATATCAAGTACAATAAGGGTAACACCAAACATGCCACAGATTTTCTTAGTCATCCCCCAGTGGCAGTGCTAACCATAGTTCTTAACTCCTATGGACATGAGACATCTAGATGGCCACACTTATACAATAATGAATCTGAATTTTCTATTGTCTATCAAACATTGAGTGTTGGAAAAACAGTTCCCAACTTTCATCTCCAGGATGTATTGTTATGTCATATGAGCCATCTCTGTGTTCCTTTAAGAGAGAATTCCAAGATGACGTGGGAAGATAATTACAGCCATTTAGCAAGACATTTTGTTCTATAAATGATAGTGGAAGTATTGCAAAATAATTTTTATTGGCCGAAGATTCGACAAGATGTTCACAAGTACATTAGATCCTGCACTTCCTGCGCCATTGCCAAGCCCGCCATCAATAAAAAGGGGATATATACCCATATGCTGACTCTAGATATGACTTGGGAGTCCATCTCCATGGACTACATGTTTGACCTACCTTTAACCAAGCATAGGAATGACTGTGTCTTTTTGGTCATCAATCGATTCTCTAAGATGGAAATTTTGGCACCCTCCAAGAAGAGCATCGCAGCCGAGGCCACCACCAAGATATTCTTCACACATGTTTGGGTTCATTTTGGTCTCACAAAAACTATTATCTATGATCTATATAGTAGGTTCTATTAAGGTGTCCTAAATCACTTTAACTCAATAGCAGGAATCAAACCCGCCAACGAGACCCAATTAGACTTTGCAGCGTTTGATAGTGGAATGGTTCTCTAGATCTGTTGATCTGATCAAATAATTGATGGGATTTACATAGTGATTGAAAGGATATATTCTTCTGAAAGTTCCTCCTTCAGTTTAAACATTCTCTTTTTATATTTTCTTTTATTAGATGGATCTGATAAAAAGATGTGTGCTGGTATAAACCAGTTGGGTAAAAGGGGAAATCTTAACTACTCAAGAAGGATGAGCTTAGGATAACTTTTGTTCTCAATCATGAAGAAAAATATTTTCACACGTGTGACAAGCCTAGTACTAATACATCAACTTGTTGGTATTTCAATTATTTACTGAGATACAATCATCGAAAGAAAACATACATGAAAAAATGATGGCAAGAAAACTAGTTTCCTTAGTCTAATCATTAATTACTTACTAACACAACGATTTTATTTCCATAATTAAGAACAAGAACTAAAACAATATTGAATCACCTAACTTATCAATAGATTCAAAAACTCTTACTCATTACAACTTCCATTGATGAGATAAAGTTGAAAGTAATTCCTCAGATCCAATCACACACGCCTTTGATGAATAAAAAAAGTTTGTCTCCGGTCCTAAACAAGACTTCTCAATTAAGGTAGCTCGGAAATAATTCTTTACAATTCCAAAAATGAGGGTCTTTGCCAAAACCATCGACCGTTTCTAAAAGTTCGATCCTCTTATTTTTAACAATTCATTAACTAAAAATAACTATCAAAAGTGTAAGCTAAGTGAAACAAAACATCACCACATGGTGCTTCCATCTCTCTATATTCTAAGAGTCACCAAATCGTTTCACTGAAGTGGCTGAATCTTCTCATAATATGAACATTTGACGAAGAGTTCCTCACATGTGTTGGCATACAGGAATATGTGTTGGTCCATTGGGGCCAAAATGATTTCTTTTACTTCTACTGCTTGTGCTCGATACTTAATTATTTTGACACTTAACTAATGTAATATTGTTTGAGCATTGATCGGGTGCTCCATGAACTATTGTACTTGACCTGGCCATGCTCGCCACCTTTGATATCTATGCAGTCCATGTCAAGTCTTGTTCTACATGTTGTTTGACTATGTCATGCAAGTCAAAAAAGTCCTTAGGTGAGATGAATTCTAGGAGACCGATGTCTTTCATCTCTTGATTAATCTTGACCCATCTCATTTTGCAATCGGCCCATTTTTCTTGAATCTTCTGCTGAGGTTCTTGGGTCATTTTCACCCAGTATTTGGCCATCTTCCTTATCCGATCTATGTTGTTGTCCCTTAGCACCCGAATGTCATGATCTTCGACATCTCGGCCCTTTTGAATCACACTGATGTAATCAATTATTTCCACATCTTTGCAGGTCGCTAGTCTCATAAGGGTGTCTTCTTGGAAATTGGCTATCCCTGTAGTGAAAAGGTGTCGTTCATTCGTGAATTTGTTGTAGGCATCTTGGAAATCACTTCTTAAAAACACCATGGCTTGTGTGCAGTCCTAATAGTATTTCACCAAATGGCACAGATGCTCCAATTCCTTTAGCGTAGTGGCCATCTCCTATTCATATTTTATTTCTCTGTCTAGGGTGGCATCTGTGATAGCCATTCATGTGATGATAATCTCGGTCATCTTGGTGTGCTTTGTGATGATCAATTTTTCCTCTATGGTGATGAGGATCGAATTGTCCAATGTAACCCTCCTCTTCTTAGTGGTTCTCTTCATGATGGTTTTCCTCTTTCGGTCATAGGCGATTGCTTATATATTGGTGACCTCATCAACAAGTTCAGAGATTTTTTGTTCTCCCCAAGTTAGAGTATTTCCCAGGCTCCTGACTGTGTAAATCTGTTCTAGGATCGGTTCCTAAACCTCTTCTACATGTACTGATGGCTTGAATTCTAGTTGTTTCTCATCTTCTGGTAAGGTATCGGCCAAAACTGAGGAACCAGGAGCAGGTTCGATACTTACTTGATAATCGGTTGTTGAAATGTCAATTTCCTATTATGGAATTTCTTCTTTTTGTCCTCCTGATCCTAGCTCAACCCTTGATCTATCCATTGGGGTTCCTGGTATGTCAAGTGGCTCGACGTCTAAGGCACTTTCTAACTGATGCTCACTCTGTAGATGACTCTAAACTGGGGCTTCGAGACCTGGGGTAGATTCTCTCTCAAGTTCTTTCTCCTCTATAATCTGCACTGGAGTCACCAGGGAAACCTCTGAAATTTCCTCATCATTCTAGATGGTTATCAAATCGAAAAAGGAATTCAGTACACTTGTTCTCCATGATGTCCTCGCTATCTTGGGTTGGACTAAAATTTACCCTGGTGATCTGCTCGGTTGTGGTGAAACTTCAGGGTTTTCTGACCCAGTGATTTCTTCAAGTTGCATTGGATCTAGGCCACTTGGTTCTCCTTGGATTTTGATTGGGTCATCAGTGGGAATCCTCATCATTTCTATCAGATTAGGGTCATTTTTCAATATATAAATGATTCTTTGTGCCCCTTCTAGCAAGAGTAATCCCCTTCTCTGTGACTCTGTCGTCTCTTCCGCTCTAATTTCTTCCATGGATCTAAGGGCCTCTTGGGCCGACGTCTCTATTGTTTCCACCTATTCATCCATGCCCATGGCCTTGAACCTATTCATATTTGGGTTGTCCATTCTCTATATCACCTCGTCCCAGTCTTGGGCACACTCTATGAAAATTTCGTCCTCAAACTTATCATGAGAATATGACCAATAGGATGATACCTGTGAAGGATTTTGGAGGACCAAGCCTTTAGGTTCGTTCTTGAAGAATCGTCTTGTCGAGAACCTGAATTCAATTTGGCTCAACCCTTCTTGTTTGGCTTGAGCGGTGTCCTTTACCAGATAAAACCCACATGGAAACCATAGCGTATGAAATCCCACTTCTTGTCCTTGACTAATGTGGCGTTATAGCCTTGCAGGATAGTGTGATAACAGATTTCTCCCACAACGAGCAGGTCTGGGACATGAGAGGGTAGGAGATGTGGTGCTCCAGTGGCCCCAGACACCCTGATATAGGTTGAGAGTTCATCTAAATACCAATGGAATACCTTTGCCACCATTTTCTTGGCCGCTGCGGATAATCTCAGGCATTCTTTCTTAAAAATAATAAAATGAATATGAGTGATGAATTCATCGTAGATGAGTGTGTAATATTTTTTCTACTGGTTCCCCCATAGTATGCTGAAATAAACATGGACCGGGAGCTCTGCAACATGCCAACTTAAATTCATGTTGGTGAAGACATTCGTTGTGCAGATGACATCGAGCAGGTACAAGGCCATGTATAAAGTGGGTTCTTCCCCTTATTTCAGCATCTAAGTCTGTTGCACACAGACGCTCAATTGTTTATAAATTATTGCTCCCCAGTTGAAGCTTCCCCCGGAGATCGCCATTGTATACACCAAAGGCATCCATGCTTTCGAAAACTTGGAGCAATCCTTTTCTCCATACAGTCAACAGATGAGAGATATCAAATAGACGTATGGCTCCCTTAGGTTAATCGTCCCATACCAACCATTTCTTAGGTTAGTGAAGTTCTTGTACTCCTTCCACCATGAGGCCATCAACCGAGTGGTGTCATGGAATTCATAGAACTTCACCACGAAGTTCGTGTTTAGCCATTCCTATGGGTCCCTAAGCTTGTAGTATTTCTAGACTTATGTCGAGAGGAAAACTCTGACATGCCCACCATTCTCATCATTGATCAAGAAGTTATTCTCATCTGTATGATCAATTAGCCATTTCAAAACCTCTATGCAAGGGAAAACCAAGATTCTTCTTACCACCATGTGTAAATACGACCGTCGGATGTTTGGGAACACTTGGTCATCGAGCGCCCTTACGTATGGGTTGTTGTGTGGGATATACTCTGGATTCTCCTCTCGAATGATTCTATTGAAAAGGTCCCCCCAATGTGGAAGAATTACTTCGGATCCAATGCTTGCCTTTGTATCACTGAAGGTTGAAGGCTGAACAAAAGCTTTCTTTGTTGATGTTTTAATGACAGGGTCCACCCTAGGAGCGTACTCCAACTGCCTCATGGTCCCCGAAGAAGAACCTTCACTTCTTTTATCTTCTTTCAGCTTGGGTGCTCTCAAGGAGCGTCTGGTGGTTGGATTTATCAATGACATCTTACTTGCAGCTAGAACATAGTTTAGAGACCGTGCAAGAAAATCATATGCATATATATAAATTACAACCAATGAATTGACAAACTTGAACACATACCTCTACAACTTGTTTAACCTATTTTTGATAATCTAAGGGTTAGTATAGTCTCGAGATGCTCACTTTGCTCCTTCAGATGCTATGGAATTCAAAATTGTGCACAAAATGAATTTGTTCAAAACCGTTATAGAGATTTAAACAAGGATGAACTTACCTTTTCGCATCAACCATTGAATTCAGGTTATGAGTGTAATTTCATTAAATCTTCCACCAGATCTTCAAAGATGTTTGAAATTAAATTCATCGCGAGTTGACGGTCTAGGCGGAGGGTGTAACGTGGTCTATCGATGATTTCAAATTGTTGTTGTTTAATTGGCACATGAGGTAGCAACAAATGAGGGATCATGCATTAACTGGTCTATTAAATGTCCAAATCTGATTGTATCTTATGCCGAAAACATCCCATCGTTTCGCTAGTCTAGTTGGTGGGTCAGGGGTTAGGATTGTGTGTCAAACACTTTTCATACATATCTTCTTGCAATAGCTTCAATGTCGATCGATATTTCCATACAAAGCTGACGTGGCATAGCTGACTAGGAGGCATGACTAGGACCCTGGGAACCTTAATATGACTTGGGACGAAACTAGGCCGTATGACCCCCTTACATGGTAAAGACACGTGGAATTCAAGACTGATAACTTAATCTGCTTGTGTTAATCAGAATCATGACCTTCTTTAAGCTATACATTCTTAAACCCAATCCTATCTTGCCGACATCAAAAAGTGTTAAGGATTGATGATCGGTGATAAACCTACCAAAGTGCTCTCGGATTGACTCTCTCAAAAAAGTCCCGATGTTGAAAACGCATCGGGGATCGATGATCAGAGATATACTTGTCAAAAAAAAAACGATGGGTTTAAACTTTCTATCTTTCCTCGACCTCGATGAAGCGCATTCGTCATCGGCTATTGATGATTTTTTTTTACGTCCTTAATTAATGTTTATCCTTCCCATATTTTTCCGATGTCGAAGGGGATCAACCATCTCTTGAAACTTCGTGTGAATAACTTATGCAAACCAACACCACCTTTTGCCGACACTGATGGGGATCGACGCTCGGTGACTATTGTAATTGTTGTTTAGTTGAGAAAAAGGTATAAATATCCTCCTTATCACCATGGTTTATGATATAGTCTTGATTGACATTTCTATTAATTAGAAATAATTAGGAAAGAAAATGATTAAAAAGGCTCCTAGAAATGTTATTGAGTGATATTAGATAATTTCTGAATTTCTTGATTTTATTGCAGGAATGGACAAATATTGTTAAACTCAAGATAGCTAAGAAGATTATGAAGATGCGTAGACTATTGGAGGTTGAATAAATTAGGCGCAAAGTAGTTTTGAGGAAGATTGATTCTCTATTTTGTAATCTTTATAAATAGTAAAAGCAATCATGGGGATCTCTCGATCCTCAGGATAACTTAATTTACCCATATCATTGTAATATATAGAGGGTGATGAACCATAGAGAAACATCCAAGAAATTTATCCAAGCATTCAGATCTATGAATTTCTCTATACAAGAAGTCTGTTGTAAATTTTTTACTAGTTATAGAATTAATAGAATCCTTGAGAATTTTTACCATCTTTACATACTGAGTTTCTAGCAGTAGTACTTCTGAAGACTGTGGGCCTAGTCAGAATGAGTTATTGTCTCAATCTGTAATCGCATCAATTTGATTTCAGTTCTGTGATTTAAATCTCTTTGCAACAGTTAATATAAATGCATGAGTGTCTTGATGTTTTCATAAATTGGTTGTCATTTAATTACAAAAGATAGATGTTTCATTAGGTTATCGATTGATGTTCCATTTCCCATTGATTTAGTTTATTGCTTGAAAGTTCCTCTCATTTTCACATGCATTGTTCCTTTTATTAAATTTACAGTTGTTGTTCTTTTCGCTTAAATTTGCATTTGTTGTTCCTTTTCAATTCTACAGTACTTAGTTGATCTTTTCTAGCAGGTTAGATAACCATTGATAGATTGGTTTCTTAAGTGTTTTCATAGGTTAAATTCTCATTTCTAGGCTAGATGAATTTAACAGAATTGGTTAATGCCTTTAATTCACAGGATGTTTTAGATTAGATTATAATTGTATTGAGTAAGATCTTAGATTCAGAGTTTTAATGAATGTGTGAGGAACTTGATTATTGATAAACTCATATTTTCTTTGACTACATGATTTTAACCTCTACAACTATCTGCATAGACTTTGTTGATATTCTTGAGAGAAAAGACGAATCCACGGTTGATAAATTAATGTTAAACTAAGTTTGTTTTTAGGACATCTTTAGAGTCCAACATTTTGGCATCATTGATGGGGAGAATGTCAAAGATAGCATAGGTTGCGTCTCTGGAAGATGAGGTAATGAAAATGGAAGGTAAGAACCTACGTAGGAAACAAGTAAAATTCTTGTGCCAACACCTACCTTCAACTGATGCATAAGAGGTTGTATAGGTACTTATAATTTTGTGTGAGTGTGTATGGCTAAGAAGAAAGAACCTGAAAAACC
>JASDQU010309260.1:48790-66643 GCA_032191745.1 Picea mariana
ACATAGACAATTTTTTTTGAAAAGATGAATCTCAAGCTTCGGTTGGACCTTGAAAAGGATCCAACCGAATCCCTCAAGGAACAAATTCACCAGCTGCAGCTCATGTTGAGGTTCATAGTGGAACTGAAGGGACTGAACAAGGCTTCCAAAATACACATACCCCACCTATCGGTCCTTCAGGCGAGGGAAATTCATATAATTTGAAAGAAGGAGAAGGGGAGACCAGTGGAGTTGCTGAGGAAAACCCACCACCACCTAAACCTGGATCTCCTATGATTCTTATAGGAGAAGGAACACTTGAAATTCCAGATATAGGTAGTTCCATTAAATCTCCTAAGGGACCAAACAATCAACCATCTCAAATAGAACACCCAGACCAAGAAATCCCTAAAGGCTATTGGAATATCTTTGACCAAATGGCACAGCAAAATCCACCGCGACCCCAAACTTCCACCTTGGAATATCCTCTAGTCGATATGGTTGCTAATGCCCCAATGAAATCCATTCCATTACAGAATCTTCCAACCTTTCATGGATTGATCTCAGAGGACCCTGATGTGTTCTTATTTGAATTTGATGTCCTGTGTAGAGGTTATGATTACACCTCTGAACCCCAGAAATTGAAGCTATTCCATTACACTTTAAAAGGAGAAACTTTACGATGGTTTATGGGATTAGGAGGAGGAAATATAAATTCCTGGGATGATATGAAACAAGCCTTCCTTACAAAATATCAATACTATTGTAGAACCAGGGATCTAAAAGATGAAATCTTTCAAATGGCTGCAAAAGAAAATGAGACACTAGAATAATATGTTGAAAGGTTTCAGTATAAATTGCAAATATCACCTTACGATACACTACTAGGTGAGGTACTTAAAGCCACTCTGATAAAATGTATGAAGGATGAATGGGTAGAAACATTGAATTTAATGGGGAAAGGTGATATTTATCAAGAAACGTATGATAACATTATCCAATTGTGCATCAAGTGTTCATGTGGAAGTACATGAACCAGATCCGGAATGTGGGCTCCCCTCACCAGAAATAGAAACATTACTAGTGGGGTTGTCACCCAAGAAGAATTTGGTAATATTTTAGAAAATTTTAAAACTGACATTTTGAGTACTCTGACTACACAATTGGATGTTCTTTAGGCTAAACAGAAACAAGAAGAAGCATAATAGTTTTTATCCATATTTTTCCACCGATGGAGAAATAAACATGGTCTGAGGGAATGTCCTTTGGATATGGTTCAGGTTTGCGCCATCTGTGCCAAATACCATGCAACATTAAAATTTACATCACTCCCAGGACTAAAAGTTGTCTTTAAGGAAGCAAGAGGAAACCAAACCAGTATATTTGATGGCTCATCATCGCCAATGGTAGGCTTGTCCCCAAGGTACGCTACAGGATCCTTCCTCTTTCTTTTCTGGGTAGTATAATCAGTAGCATAATTCTGGAAATGCATGGAAGGTCCAATCATTTGCTAACTCCACCTGATAGTCCAAACAATATCCTATTGCACCCTATCCAAATCAACCAGCTGCAAATCCCACCTGGCCAAATCAACCAGCTGCAAATCCTACCTGGCCTAACTCGCAATACCCTACCCCATCTTGTAAGAATTCGAATAATAACCCCTATACTTCATAGTGGACTAACACAACTACCCAAGCCCCCAATAACCTCAAATTCACCCTCAATTACTAGCTCAACCCAACCCAAATCCTAATAATAAACTAGCCCAACTTTTGCAAATTATTGAGAATTTGGACAGGGAAATCAACTTTGTAGGGTGAAACAAACTCCAGTTTAGGTCAGGGCACATAATTTCTCCTGAAGAAAGAAACATTCACCAAGAGTAAGAGAATGAAAACAATATACAACCAATAATAACACCCTCGACTTTGGTCATAACAGAAGAAGTAGAACAGGAGGGAAACACAGTTGAGCAACAAAATCTTGATGACGACGTAATTCCTCCTCCCCCTTTTCCCAAGAGACTAATAATAGAAAAACTAGCTGCATACCCTAAATTTGATATTGAAGGGGAACTTAAAATTTATATGTTAAAATCCCTCCTCTACAAGCTCTACAAGATATTCCTATCTATGAAAAAACGATCAAAGAATTATGTGGGAATAAACCTGTCAGAAAAGCTAAAAATCCATCAACTATTCACATGGCATGAGCCTTGTCTTATATTATTCTAGGTAAGTAGGAGTCGGTCAAGTATATATACCTAGGGAATCTCGTGGTAACAATTCAGATATAGGGCCATTTTTTTCCAAATACACTAGTGGATTTGGGGGAAGCCATCAATATTCTAACCATTGAAACTTGTAACGCCCTAGGTATCACCTCCTTCAAACCTACTTCAGTTATGTTACAATTGGCTGATAGATTAGTGGTTAAACCAGTCGACACATTACAAGATATAGCAATTTCATTCGACTCTTTGGAATACCCAACTGATTTCCTCGTTATCAACCCAAGAAGTGGACTCAATGGACACCCATTGATACTAGGAATACCATGGCTCGCAACAACAAATGCATACATATGATGTCGCACATGCAACATGACAATTGCTAGAGGAAGTGCTACAAAGAACCTCATCCTCTATCCTCCAGCTAAACCAAGTCTTCCTATCATACATCAACAGTTTCCACCACCCATATATCCAGAAAAGAATCTACAATCTCCTCTCACATTGAAAGAAGCTTCCAGACTCAAGAACCAACTAGAAGATGATGTGATCAATAGCTTCATTAAAAACCCAAACATTATAAGCAACCCAACATGTCAAATGCTAAAAGTTGTTTTAGGTAATGAAGCATAGGGATATCCTTTGGAAGAATTGATGGAGCAATAGATTCCCGCTAATGTTGTCCATAACAACATATCATTTGAAATTGCACCAGGGAGGTTTCTAAATATTAATTCTAATCTGAGTAAGAAACAACAACAAAAAATGATTCAAATCCTTTCTAAATACGAACAAGATTTTTCTTGGGAGCATCCTGACATGAAGGGCATCGATCCCCAACTATGTAAACATCATATCTATATTGATAAATATGCCCGATCCATCCAACAACCCCAATGAATATTGAACCCTCATCTCAGAGACGTTGTTAAAGAAGAGTTACCGAATTTGTTGGATGTAGATTTTATATATCCTATTTCAGAAAGTCGGTGGGTTTCCCCACTAGTAATCGTCCCCAAGAAGAATGTGAAATGGAAAATCTATGTAGACTATAGAGAACTCAATAAGGCTACCTAGAAGGACCACTTTTCCTTACCTTTTATTGATCAGGTCCTTAACACTTTAGTAGGGAATGATTTTTTTTCCTTCTTAGATGGATTTAGTGGTTATAATCAGATCTAGATTGCTTCGGAAGACCAAGGTAAAACTAAATTTACATGTCCCTGGGGTACCTTCGCATATAGATTATTTCCCTTTGGATTATGTAATTATCCAGCCACATTCCAGAGGGCCATCCTGAGCATATTTTCTTATTTGATTAATGAAGGACTTGAAGTTTACATGGACGATTTCACCCCTTCCGACACTGATTTTGATCAAGCTCTAAGTAATCTAGAGAAGGTACTGGAATGATGCATTGCTACCAAGATTTTTTTGAGTCATGAGAAATTTCATATGATGATGACCGAGGGTGTGGTATTAGGACACTATGTTTCTGCAGATGGAATTAAGGTAGATCCAACAAAAATAGAGGTAATTATTAATCTACCTACACCTCGTACACAAACTGAGGTACGTAGTTTCCTTGGCTGTGTAGGATATTATCGTAGATTCATATAAAAATTTTCAAGAAAAACTGCACCTTTACATGCTTTAACTGGTAATGAGAAATTTCAATGGTCTGATAAGTGTGATGTTGTGTTTGCAGAACTCAAAAGGCTAGTCTCAACAACACCGGTGCTGAGAGGACCAAACTGGAAATTTCCATTTCATATTTCTATAGATGCATCGTATATCGCCATAGGCCCTGTCCTTGGATAGGAAGAAGACAAGAAACCTTATGCTATTTATTTTATTATCAAAAATTTTACTCCCACTGAATTAAATTATACATTAATAGAAAATGAATTTTTAGCCATTATACATGCTATTAATAAATTCTGCCACTATATAACAGACTATCCAGTTATTCTGTATATTGATCATTCTGCTATTAAATATTTAGCTAACAAACTGATCACTAATGGACGGTTTACTTGGTGGTTATTACTTTTGCAGGAATTCAACATCACCATCAAGGATCAGCCCAGAAGAGAGAATCTCCTTGCAGATTTCTTGTCTCGCATACCCAAAACAGATGATTCTTTGATAGTTGAAGAACAATTTTCAGATGAACACATGTTCGCTGTCACTATTAAGACACCATGGTAAGCTGATGTGGTAAATTATCTGGCAGCTGGAAAACTACTAGCACACCTATCATCAAGGGAAAGGAAACTCATCGTCCAACACAGTGCACAGTTCACCTAGATTGGTGGATGT
Organism: Picea mariana; assembly: GCA_032191745.1. Lineage (NCBI taxonomy): Eukaryota > Viridiplantae > Streptophyta > Pinopsida > Pinales > Pinaceae > Picea > Picea mariana. The sequence continues at coordinate 53,325 of JASDQU010309260.1, forward strand.
ATTTTCCACCCAGTTGATGACCTCCAAATCTGAATATGTGTAAGAGATGACGAAATTTACGATGTATTGAAGGCAGGTCATGATGAACCCCGTGGTGGAAATTTTATAGACTGCAGAACTAGGCATAAAATTTTACAGATGGGATACTATTCGCCCTCATTATTTAAAGATGCGAAGAAGTATGTCCAAACCTGCGATAGTTGTCAAAGGATGGGTCAACCAGGCCAAGCTGATGAAATTCCCCTGCAAGCACAAGTAGTGGCAGAACCTTTCGAGAGATGGGAACTAGAATTTGTTGGCCCCTTCAACCCAAAATCAAACCAGAAGGCCTATATACTAGTTGCAATAGACTATATGAACAAATGGGTAGAAGCAGTAGCCTTGTCAAACACACTAGAGGAGGAAGTTATTAAGTTTCTCTTCAAATTATTTGTACGCTATGGATTACCCAGGGAAGTAATCACTGACGGAGGATCGCAATTTATAGCCCATAAAATCATGTCCACCCTATGCAAATATCATATTCAACACAAAGTTACTTCCCCCTACCACCCACATGCAAACGAACAAGTAGAAATTACTAATAAAGTCTTGGAGGCAATTTTGACAAAAATAGTCTCAACAAACCATCAAAATTGGGAAGCTGAGCTTCCAAATTCCTTATGGTCCTATCACACGACATGACGTAACACTACTGGCTACTCTCCTTATCATCTAGTATATGGCAAAGAACCCATATTTATACTTGAATTTGAGNTATTTAGCAGCAAAGAGATAGCTTGAATGATAAATATATCAAGAATAAATCCTTCCAGAAAGGTGATTGGGCACTTCTCTATGATTCCATATTTCAGGATTTTCCTAGAAAATTACAGACAGGGTGGTTGGGACCATATGAAATCAATGAAGTTCATGATAATGGAACTACCACTTTAGTTACCATTGATGGGTCTGGTTCTCCTTTTCTGGTAAATGGTGTAAATGTGTTGAACTTGCACAGAATAGATCTAGCTAGAAAATACTACACATATTTGCAGAGAGAAATTGAGAAAGAAGAAACAAGATAGAAAGAATGGAAGAATTCTCATTAACTATATTCCACACTCAAAGAGTGAATAATTTACAATATAAATAAAGTAACTAATGAGCCATAGTGGTGGTCTAGATTGATCTGGACACACACCAACAGTTACAAGAGTAAACTGCCACCTAGTCTAGTCTCTCAGGCAGTTACGGGAGTGAACTGTCACCTAGCTGAGTTAACTAGTCAACTAGTCTTTGGTTAACTGACTGAACAAAGAGTAGCGAGTTGGTGATGATCCCAATGTTGCATGGTGACAAAAACAATGAAACATCTAAACTCAACTTAGCTAATCAAACTGAAGTGTCAACTGAAAGAGAATATTCTCGAGGTGGGATATTCTCCCCTAAAATATAGGAGACTAGATAATGACTAATTATGACTAATAAACAAGTAAAAAACTTAGGAAAAATAAATCCTAGGTGTGTGTGAAGTAACTCTGACACCTCCCCTGAGCATCACTATGGTGAAAATAAAGAAGGGGTCCTGGCTACAAGGCCATGTTGGGTACCAAAATACAAAAGATACACTGAAATAAATGAGGAAAGAGGGAAAACCTCATGGGAAAAAAAAACCCTCTGAAATTACAATGCATAAAATAAAAATGATAAGGAACAAAAGGCAGTTGCTAAGAAACGATGTCCTTCACTCCAAGAAGACCTCACAACTGTGTAAGTTTGTGCTCTTTGAAGATTTTGTTGAAGATGTAGATGTCTGTAAGGATCCAATGAAGTATATGCATCATTTATATTTCCACAAATATCCACTTTATCTTCTTGTAATGAATAATATCCAAATAAATTTTGGATGAAATTTCGAAAACCATGCGGCCGTTTCCAGAAAAATGCTGAAATTTGGTTGATTTTAAAACAATTATAACTTCACTTTCCGGATTCTATTTCGGACACTTTTTTTTTTTGAAATTGGATATTTTCCCAAGAGGAATGCAAATATCCAATTTGTTTCTTCAAATTTGTCTAAGAAAATATCAGAATGGCATCTGATGTGTGCGGCTCCATTTTTGACTTCTGAGATGCATGCATGGTGCATGCAAAAGTGTATGCATGTGACTCTTGAGATGCATGCCATATATATTCCACATGAATTTCAGAAAACAAATCTGAAATGGAGTAGACATCATCTTCAATTAATGGAATACAAATTTCTGCAAAAATGTTTGTAGAAGATTCTTCATAATAAGAGGCTTGATATTCCAATGGCTTCTCTTATGGCTCTATCTGTTCAACCTCTTGCATGAAATATTCACAATATTCTTTATTCCCAAATAGAACCTCCAATCTGGTCCATAATTCATTTGAGGTTAATCCTTGTGATTCTTCATATACTTGATGGAAAAGTTCGGGAGAAATAGACATGTTGATACTTCCTATGGCCATATCTTGTCTATTGAGAAAGTCATTTTTCTCATCAATAGAATCAGGCTCTACTTCCATTGCCATAGTTATTTGGTACAATCCTCTGCATCTAAGATGAAGAAGAATTTTTGGCTTCCATTCCAAATAGTTATGAAGCGTGAGAATTATTTTCGACGAATAATCCATCGTTTTGTTTTCTTCAATCTTTTGTACCTGCAAAAAATGATTTGGTTTAGCTTATGCTTAGCAATTCGTCGGCTCTGATATCATGTAAATGTGTTGAAATTGAAAATAATAGATCTAGCTAGAAAATACTACACAAATTTGCAGAGAGAAATTGAGAAAGAAGAAGCAAGATAGAAAGAATGGAATAATTCTCATTAACCGTATTCCACATTCAAAGAGTGAATAATTTACAATATATATAGAATAAATGAGTAACTAGTGAGCCATAGTGGTGGTCTAGATTGATCTGGACACACACCAACAGTTACAAGAGTAAACTGCCACCTAGTCTAGTCTCTTAGGCAGTTACGGGAGTGAACTGCCACCTAGCTGGGTTAACTAGTCAACTAGTCTTCAGTTAACTGACTGAACAAAGAGTAGTGAGTTGGTGATGATCCCAATTTTTCATGGTGACAAAACCAATGCAACATCTAAACTCAACTCAACTAGTCAAACTGAAGTGTTAACTGAAAGAGAATATTCTCCAGGTGGATTATTCTTCCCTAAAATATAGGAGACTAGATAATGACTAATTATGACTAATAAACAAGTAAAAACCTTAGGAAAAATAAATCCTAGGTGTGTATGAAGTAACTCCGACAAATGGACATCGGCTACGACTTTACCATAAAATTCTTTCAAAAGAATCATTTTTCCAAGAAGTAAGTAAGGACCCTACTGTTCATATTTTAGATAGCTGGGAAGGTAACCCAACAGCTTCAACTTCATAAAATTATGATTTTTACTAGCATTGTACATATTGTATATAGCTTTCTTTATAGACTTGATTGAGTTTTTAGTTTTTTCTTTCTAGGGAAGTCACTTGAGAGAATAAGAACTAGAAAATATGACTGTAATGAATATAATTAGCACTCTTTTTTGTTCCTTTCTCCTGTCTCACTTTGAATCAAATATAAACCATGTTTTCACAAAAGATGAATATGTCATGTTCCGCAGAACAAATTGAGTGACTGTAGTAAATAAAAAATGAATTCACGACACTAACAAACCACATTGAATAAACCTACCCATAAAAATTAAATGAATTTAGTTGATGACTAATCAATCCCAGATTCGCTAAAACAAAAATGTCTGTGGGAGGTTTCCAATCACTTAATTAGATGGTTAATTTTTTTTTGAACATCATTGTTTCCGTTCATTGGAAAGTAAACAATTGTTGTTCCCTTCATACGATTGTTTTTCCTTTTGCATAGAGTTGTCGTTCATTTGAATGGAACAATTGTCATTCCCTTCGTGCGATTGTTGTTCCCTTTGCGGGTAGTGTTGTCCACTTGAAATTAATGATTGTCGTTCCCTTTGTTATAACTGTTGTTCCCTTTGTCGTGATTGCCTTTCCTTTTTCGGATAGCGTTGTTCATTCGAAAGAAAAAATTATTGTTCCTTCCATGGTTTTTCCTTATTGTTGTTCTGATTCTTCTCTCATGAACAAGCGTGCCATTATTACGTTAGCCACTCCTTTGGGTATGAACTTCACTAATTAATTTTCACCAACATCACTTCTAATTATCATAGTAACGATTTGTCATTTTTTTTTGGACTACCTAGCATACCTTATCGAATTGTTTCTGGATTAATTTCTCTGGATTATCTTAAATATTGTTCATAATCCTTAAACACCATAATTCATTTATTTCCCCTATATATATACATATACTTGAATGATAATTTACCTTCATATCAGAATAAGGATTCTAAAGAACATTTTACTTCGTTCTTACACTTCTTACACCATCCCTTACCCTTAAGGAGTAGATGAGCCTCCCTTAATAGAGCCTTAAAAAAAAAAAAACGATGGAAACAAAAAAAATCAAGTAAATTAATAAACTTCTCCCACAAAATATAGGGGGTCTCATCACAAGCCAACCTACCATGATCATGAGATAATAACATAAGTGACAATGCCACTATGGCTACCACACTAGGGCAATGGCATTTGGTATTTTTTTTTGTCAAAGGACAAGAGGTCTCATCACGAGCCGACTTGTTCACTTAGGTTATGATCCAGTGAGTGGCATTATCGTTATCTAGCTACCAAACCATGATAGTGGTATTTTTGGGAAAAGATGATTCAAACTATTTATTAAGGATATGGGCTCATCTATGGGTTAAAAGACAACCCTGTCGATGCTATGGATGCCTACTGGCAACAGTGGCTCTACCTGTGGTATCAAAGTTTACCTTAAATATGCCAAGTGTTTTGTGTGTTCCTAGACTTCCTTTCCTAACAAAGATTTTATCATTTTGGTTATATCCAATAACAAGGGAAAGTAACAACGTTATGACATGTGGAATATTTATAAACATGTGAACACAGTTAAAATTACTTAGAATCTTTTTCCTTAAACGTTTTTTGAACATAGGTATGTAAATTTGTATTTCCCACAAAAGAATGCCTATTGTTCATGATTATCGTTAAAGTTTTTTTGAAGGTTATTTATGATTGTTCTCCCAGCGGCAACGATGGCATCGTAATTACCCCTCACTCGAACTACCTGCCATCATTACACTCACACATATCGACGTTCAAGGTTGAACTTTCCATTTATGAAGGGGTGAATATTCTGCACATCTATCGATATATCATAATGATTGCAACAAGTGGGAAAAACTCACATTTTTATATACATTTGTTGTTCTATGATATTCACTATTTCTAGTGATATTGTCTCAAAAGCTGTTCGAACTAAGATGCAGTCGGGAATGATAATTGTCCTCATCTGTTCACAGAAGACATGGGAGGCCGAAGTGTACATCGAGAGCCCACATTTCTATAGGTAACCGACTAGGCAAGGACAATTTTATATTGTCTGGGGTGGAAAGAATATTTCAACAGATTGCAGGGATATGACACAAATATCACGCTAGCATTTTTCCAAAACTTGCAGAGAGAAGTCTCTGTGATCCGAGACATACAAATTCTGGTTACTAAAGAAATCATAGAGGAGGTTACAAGCCTCCCCAATGAAGGCAGATAGTGGAATGGGAATTATAAATTACTTAAGGAGGCCGTGGAATATTTTGTAGTGCTTGGAGAAAAACTCGCTAAAAAAGGGAAGGGATTCTACCCCACCACTCTCAGTGATCCATGGAGGGAGCTAGCAGGAGTAATACAAAGGTATATCACATGTGATGGGAGGTACGATGTGGTGAGGTTGTGCCACCTCAAATTGTTAGCATCACTAAAACAAAGGTTAGTAATAAATTTTCCATTCTTTTTAAATTCCATGCTACATGAATTTGTTGCAAGAAATCAGAAGGCTAAAGACCTTGTCACTGTAATTAGTCACCATGGACTAGTAAAGTTAATAGTAAATAGGGACTTGATCCAAAATCAAATAACTTGGGGAGATTTAATCGAGGGCGATAGGCCCCTACAAATCGAACAACCCAAAATCCACCAAGAAATTCCCTCATAGGGAATTGAGACAACTTAAGAAGAAGGAGGTAGTGCCCAAATTGAAACTCCACTAGCCCAGCCTAGAATTGAAGCAGGCCCCATCCAACTGGAAGAAACCCATACCAAATAGGAAGAAACATCAAAGAAGAGGAGACAAAGAACATTTGTTGTTCCTGAAACTTCTACTGTGAAAATAAGAAGGGGTAAAAAGACAATTCATCCTGAAAATAGGCAGGAAACTATGCATCCCTGACATTAGAACACTCAATAAAATGCATAGAAATAACAACCATCACTCGAAAACCTTATAGAACAATTCTTCAAAATTTATGAGGTAGATATGGGTCAAGTACTGGGGAATTTAGGGACATCAGATATCAAATACACAGGCAGGTCTGAAGAACACCAAGAACCAACTTCTTCTTCAAACCCTACCTTGGATCTCCCTGACATGGAGATGCCATGCCCTGAAGATACAGAACAAATATAACCTCACATTTAGGTAAACAGTCATGTAGAACAGACATAGCACCCTGAAAAAATAGGGGAGAAGTCACCAACTGATCAAGGTGGGGAAGACCTTGAAATTCCCCACAAACAGAAAACAACAGGCAAAGGTCACAATAAAATCAGAAAATTGAAACATGAGAAAACAATATTGAGGAAAAGGGTTAAAAAAATCAAAGTATTGAAACAAAAAGTTGGTAGACTCAAAGAAATAATTAGAGAATTAAGGAAACAGTTGGAGCAAGCTGATAAGGCCTATGAGAGGAAGGAATCCAAGAGGCCTAGAATACAGGGAAGAAACCCACTTCCCAGGAGGATATTCCACACCAATTATGTTGGGACACAAACAAAATTTCCTACTCCTTTGTAAACAACAGAGATAGAAACTCAAACATAGATTCTAGTAGCAAAAGAAACAAATATACAAAATGAGGGAATGCTTCCTACATATTTTCCTTCTCCTTTGGAGACAATTGATATAGAGACCCGAATAGATGCCCCAACAACAAAAGAGACAGTTTTTCATATGGAGGAATCATTTCATTCTTTTGAATAGGGTGCCATTATTAATAGGTTGGAGGCAGAGTGGGTACAAACCCAACAGACCCTAACTCAATGAAGGAGTGAAATGGTAACAATGGTAGAGCATCAGAAAGTTTTCAAACAACTTCAAGCCATGTCAGCAATAGAGAATGAGAATTTTTCTGAGCTCAGCAGAGCTCAAGGAAAGGTAAATAAAATACAGGGCTAGTTAGATAAATCTTTGGAGAAAATCAAATAGATTTTCTCTATTTATTCTGATATAGTAGATTGCAAGGATTCTGCTACCAGTTACACCTTATTTTTATTGGAACGTTATTTGTTACTAGGGATAAAATCTATTAGAGCAGGAAAACCTTTTGAGTTCACCATTGTTTCTGAGTTTTTTTCATCTTTTATAGAAAAAGAGGAAGGAGTGCAACACTTTCTGTGTGAGCTATACCTTCACAACTTCATCCTGGGAGAAAACAGAAAAGAGAACCCTAATCCTTTCATTGGGGACAAATAGTTTCAAGAATTATTTTCTTTTACAAAGAAACAAACCAGGTGGGCTAAAGCACACATGGTTTTCATGAAAAGGGAGATTAGGCTAGATCTCTAGATCAGAGGGGAACCTCCTAAATCCTTTACACCCATTATGTAGCACAGAAAATTCATGAAGAGGGAGAAGTTTGTAGAATCTTTAGCTCTTATCCACCGACAGGTTGTACGTTCAGGTCTACCATATTTTAGGGTGCTTAAAGAAGAAACTATTTCTTCTTCCAAACTAAGATGGGATGTTTCCCTAAATGCAGTCAAGAATATGGAATCCTTTGGTTTCAAAAAAATTCATGCAGCTACCTTCAGGTTGGAGAGGTATGCCAAAATGATACTAGATGAAGGGCTTGCCTGGATTGGGTGGAGATATAGTCCTCCTATTATTTGGTATCCTCCAGAGGGTTGTCAGAGTAATTATGAAATTTGTAAGGAGGAAGAAGCTTCTTTTAAAGAGCTCAGAAGTAAGAGTGGGTTCAAGAGACTCGGAGAAAAGACCTATCCTCCCTTCAACATCATTTCTTTACATGTAAAGTCTTTTCTTGCACGAGGACATGCAAGAAGGTAAGCTGGGGGGTATGTTGAGTTGAGAAAAAGGTATAAATATCCTCCTTGTCACCATAGTTTATGATATAATCTTGATTGAATTTTCTATTAATTGGAAATAATTAGGAAATAAAATGATTAAGAAGGATCCTAGAAATGTTGTTGAGTGATATTAGATAATTTCTGAATTTCTTGATTTTATTGCAGGAATGGAAAAATATTGTTAAACTCAAGATAGATAAGAAGATTATGAACATGCATAGAATACTACTGGAGGTCGAAGAAATCAGGCACAAATAAGTTTTGAGGAAGATTGATTCTCTATTTTTTAATCTTTATAAATAGTAAAAGAAATCCTGAGGATATCTCGATCCTTAAGATAGCTTAATTTACCCATATCATTATAATATATAGAGAGTGATGAACCATAGAGAAACATCCAAGAAATTTATCCAAACATTCAGATATTTGAATTGATATGTACAAGCAGTCCATTGTAAATATTGTATCAGTTATGGATTTAATAGAAGCCTTGAGAATTTTTACCATCTTTGCATATTGAGTTTCTAGAAGTAGTACTTATGAAGACCGTGGGCCCAGTCGGGAGGAGTTACTGTCTCAATCTGTAATCATATCAATTTGATTTCAGTTTTGTGATTTAAATCTCTTTGCAATAATTAAGATAAATGTGTGAGTGTGTTGATGTTTTCATAAATTGGTTATGTCATTTAATTACAGAAGATAGATATTTCATTAGGTTATCGATTGTTGTTCCATTTCCCATTGACGTAGTTTATTGCTTAAAAGTTCCTCTCATTTTCACACACGCTTTTCCTTTTATTAAATTTTAAAGTTGTTGTTCCTTTCACTTAAATCTTCATTTGTTGTTCATTTTCAATCTACAATACTTAGTTGTTATGATGCAGGAGCATCGCCAACGTCAAGCGAGCGTGGGGCACACACCAACGCATTTTGGCATGTGATAATTTTTTTTAAATGTTTTTGAAGTGGATGTGCCAAACATGAATGAAACAATTAAGGAAGGGCATACTTCCATATTGAAAACAGACCTTGAGCGTCCCGCTCTAGTTTGTATTAGGTGAAGGCATTTATGTTAATGAATGTAAGTAGGTGGACTTGAATTCCTAGATTAGATAGTTTTAGGAGCCGGAGGGAAAACGGATATAGACACCCTCCCTTGTATTATTGTAACAATTAGCAGCATTATGAGAAGAGAGCATAGGAGAGCAGAAGCAGAGAGATGTGTAGAGTAAACCCCATGTACAGAAGTTTTGGATTAATACAAAGATCTTTAGTTCAGACTCATGGTGTCAAATTGCTTTTTGTGTTGCACATGTTGATTTAAATATGTTTGTTTACCTTCTGTTATGAATTTTGCTTTGCTGCGTGAATGTATGATTTCATATTGAATGTCTGAAATCTGAAGAGAGGGAGAGAAGAGAATGAGTTTCAATTGTTTCTCTGTCTGAGCAAGAGTTTTCCTGCAAGGAGTGCAGTGAAATTGTCTGCAAGGTGTGCATAGACAAAAGTCAGAGTTCATCTCTGCAAGATCAAGAGAGATAACACTGTTCTCATTCTTGCAGAAGTGCAAGTCAAGCATAGGAGCCGTGTGAAGTGAGCACTGGTTGAGAAGAGTCTCAGGGTTTGAAACCTAAGTGAAACTGTGGAAAGACTAATGTCGCAGAGAGTGCACAGAGTCGAAGAATTCAATACTTGGAAGTATTGAAGAGTTGCCACAAGGAGTGCGTGCAGGAGTCTTCTTGAAGACTCGAGTTGTCGAAGAAAATCTCAAAGGGATTTGTGCCTTAAAATGTTGAAAGGAGGTAAAACGATATTGTTTCGCGGGTGGACATGTTTTGCAAAAGAACACTTTGTTCGTTTCATGGGAATCGTTAAGGAGGAATTCGATGGTCAGAATTCTCCATGGAGAATTCACAAGGTTTTGAGAACTATCAGATCTTACAGAGGACCAGGGAAGTTATGGTCGGGAGAAATCGAACCGTTGGATCACTCATGGAATTCATTTTTTGGTTTTTGGGAGTTGAAAGGTCGAGATCTTTGCACCAAGATTCACGAGATCGTGAAAGGCGAAGTCACGAAATTGTGAAAGGAATCTGAGTCATCCGATTGGAAGGAAACATGTCACGAGATCACCCATATCGAGGATTCGGGCATCGGAGGTTAGAAGGAGAAGTTTTCAACTTCGTGAGTGGCGAAGCTGCGAAGTGGATCAGGGTGGTCCGTTAGGAGGAGGACAGGTGGCAGAGATCTAGAGATCTCACAAACTCGAAGGTTCACAGGGTGAAAGCCCAAGGATTGAGCGCTCTAAGTCGTGAGAAGCGAAGTTGCGAAGTAATCCAAGCCGTCAATCAGAGGAGGATAGGTGTTAGAGATCATAGGATCTCACGAACTCGGAGGTTCATCGGGTGAGAGCCCAAAAGTTTGGGTTTTCGGAATTGCGAGAAGCGAAGTCATGAAGTACTCAGAGCCAGCACGAGGGACACATGGTAGAACTGCATAGTGGACCTGGGAATTTAACCAGTAGACACATGTCACACATTTGGAGGAGTCAACACCTCGTTGACCTCTCGTGTCTTGGGGACTCAGGAGAAAAGGGAATGAAGGTTCGAGCCCTCGACTCGTGAAGTTGCGAAAAGAGAGAACGAAAAGAGGAAAGTCATATCTCGCCTCTCGGGGGTTCAAGAAAGAAAAGGGGCAAGGCTCGATGTTTGAACTTGCGAAGGTGTGAGAGGAGAAAGGTGCTAGTGCTTAGCTTAGCTAGTGGTCGTGCAAGGAGTGCACTGGCGAAAGGGGAGCCATAACCATTTTGCGGTCTTGGGTATCACGGAATTGGAGGAGGAAGGCTTAGAGTTTCAACTCGCAAATTCACGAAATCGCGAACCGCGAAAAAGAACCTGTGGATCGATTTGAAGGGGGATTCCAGCAAAGAATCTGAAAGAGATGATCTGGCTTAAGGGTGTATACAACGATCCTTTGAGCGGATCTCAGTCCCGAGGGGTCGATAGGGTTTGTGTCAAGTGGTATCAGAGCACAGAAAGGTTTATTTGCTTTCTGTAGCAGGGAAAAGAGAGATTCACCATGCCTTCGAGAAGAAGGGACAGGCAAATACTTGATCCACCAGAGGATAGGGAAATGATGAGAAGAAGGGGTAGGCAGATGCCTGATCCAACCATAGAAAGAGAAATGTGTGACCTACATGCCAGACTTGAGGATATGGAGACAACACAGAGGTGTACAGCTGGTGCTAGGGATCTTAGTGATTCCGAAGGGAAGATGAAGCTGGACATGAAGGAGAAGAAGTAACAATAGAAGATGCAACAAATGAATGCCTAATTAGGGCTGTTGCAAGAATGCGTGCTAAGGCAAAGATGGAAATTCCAGTTTATGAGGGAAACTTGGATACTGAAGAGCTTCTAGACTGGATTAGAGCTCTGGAAACATATTTTGACTATGAAGATGTTGAAGAAGACAAAAAGGTCAAACATGCTGTCATGAGACTTAAAGGACATGCAACATTGTGGTGGGATGAACTGGAAGATGACAGACACTGCCAAGGTAAGCAGAAAATCAAGAGTTGGGATAGGATGATCGCGAATATGAAAGTGAAATTCATTCCCATGGATTACCATATTACTCTGTTTCGGAGAATGCAGAATTTGAAACAGAAGCTGATGACAGTGAAGGAGTACACTGAATAATTCTACAGGCTGAACATCAGTACAGGTCATCGCGAAAGTGTTGATGAAAAGGTTTTCAGGTACATGAATGGTCTGAGATACGCCATTCAGTATGAGATGAGCATGATGAGCATATGAATGCTGGAAGATGCTTATCAAATGGCTCTAAAAGCTGAAGAGAAGCTGAGCCAAAAACAAGGTCAAAGAGGCCGAGGCAGAAGTCAGCCCAAAGGCAAATCAGTTGCCCAGGATAGAAATCAGAAACCAAAAGAGGATTGGAAGAAACCTTAGACTCAAACTAAGAGAGGTGGAAGTTCACAGAGAGGGAAGCATACTGAACAGAAAGGTCAGTATGCTGATGGAAACATTTTTCCTCGTACCAGAGGTAGAGGAAGAGGAAGAGGTGGAGTGGTTAAATGCTTCACATGTGGAAAGAATGGAAAAAAATCTTATGAATGTCCAGATAAAAAGAAATAAGGTGGTGAAACTCACATCGCCAAAGCACAGAGGTGGAATGTTGAGGCAGAAGATGCTGAAGGTGGAAGATCACTGATGATGTGAAAAGTTCTCTTAACGCCAGAGAAGGAGGTGGAGAACCCAGTGCAAAGAAATAGTCTTTTTCGGACTGCTTGCAAGACCAAGGATAGGGTATGCAAGGTCATTGTGGATAGTGGTAGCACATATAATCTCGTTTCTACAGAGATGGTAGAAAAACTGGAGCTGGAGATGATTGAACATCTAAGCCCATACAGAGTTTCATGGCTACAAAAAGGACATCAGGTAAATGTCACTAAACAATGTTTAGTTGAGTTTAAAATAGGAGGGTATAAAGATGAAATACTGTGTGATGTTATTCCTATGGATGTTTGTCATCTATTGTTGGGTAGACCGTGGAAATATGACAGGAATGTGATTCATGATGGGAAGAAGAACACATACACCCTAGAGAAGAATGGGATAAATCACATGCTATTGATGATTAAATATAAGGAGGTGAAGCCTAAAGTAAGTAAAACTGTACTTCTCATGAGTGGGAAGGAACTTCTTACAGAGGTTAAGAAGGAGGAACCGCAATTCATTGTGGTCAGGAAGCCAAAGATTGTTTTAACCAGCACAAGGGTAGATGATTTACCAGAAGAGGTTCAGGAACTACTGGAGGAGTTCGCTAACATAGTAGTGGATGAACTACCTCGTTCGTTTCCACCGATCAGAAGTGTGAGTCATCATATTGATCTCATACCTGGAGCTAGTTTTCCAAACAAACCAGCATACAGATTGACACTGTAGGAGAATAAAGAGGTCAAAAGACAAGTCCAGGATTTGTTGGACAAAGGTTTGGTCAGAGAAAGCTTGAGTCCATGTGTTGTTCTGAC
>JASDQU010309260.1:67247-94107 GCA_032191745.1 Picea mariana
AAGTTCATCAGGAATTTCAGTGGAATTAGTGTACCGATGATGGACACAGTGAAGAAGAGACACAAGTCTTTTCACTGGATGAAAGAGGTTGAGAAAAGATTCAATTTTCTGAAAAGGAAAATCACGGAACAACCAATTTTGGTGTTGCCTGATTTTACAAAGACATTTTAGGTAAAATGTGATGCAAGTGGATTTTCAATAGGGGCAGTCTTGAGCCAAGAAGACAGGCCGATAGCATATTTCAGTGAGAAGATGAATGAAGAAAAAGTGAAATACTCTACATATGACAAGGAGTTCTATTCTATTATCTAGGCATTGAAGAAATGGAGGCATTACTTAATCCCTAAGGAGTTTGTCTTATACAGTGACATTCATGCTTTGTAATTTGTGACTCAATAGGAGAATTTGAATCAAAGACATGTTAAATGGGTTGAATACATGTAGAAATTTACTTTTGTAACTAAGGATATTTCTGGAACTGCTAACAAAGTTGTTGATGCTTTGAGGAGGAAATGTTTGTTGTTGCAGGAGTTCAGAGTCAAAACACTAGGTTTTGATGATCTCAGGGACATGTACAGAGATGATCCAGATTTTAAAGAGGTGTATGAAGCAACTGAGAATCCAATTCTCAGGGGAAAAAGCCAATGGATAGAATACATGATCCAGGATGGATTGTTATTCAGGGGCAATCAACTTTGTATCCCAAAATGCTCCATGAGGGAGAATTTGTTGAAGGAGAAACATAGTGGAGGATTGGCCGGACATTTCGGTCATGACAAGACGTTTGCAAAGTTGAATGAGTCATATTTTTGGCCAGGAATGCGAGTAGACATCAAAATATTTGTGGACAGATGTAGAATTTGTCAGTATTCAAAAGGAAAGAGGTAGAATGCAGGTTTTTATCAATCGTTACCCATACCTGATAGGCCGTGGGATGCGGTAAGCATGGACTTCATATTGGGGTTGCCAAGAACACAAAGAGGTTTTGACTCAATATTTATGGTAGTGGATAGATTTTCCAAAATGACACATTTCATTCCATGTCAGAAAACCAGTGATGCAACTCACAATGCGAATCTGTTTTTCAAAGGAGTCATTCGACTTCACGACTTACCAAGGATCATAGTTTCGGAACAAGACACGAAGTTCATAGGAAACTTCTAGAGAACCTTATGGAATAAGGTGGGAACAAACTTGTCGTTTAGTTCAGCTTATCATCCTCAGACGGATGGACAGATAGAAGTTGTGAACAGAAGTTTGGGAGACTTACTGAGGAGCTTGGTGACAGAACACCACAGTCAGTGGGATAATATTCTGCCATAGGAGGAATTTGCTTATAATGATTCAATCAACACAAGCACAGGGCAGAGTCTATTCAAGATTGTTTATGGGATGCAGCCAAGAGGAGTTTTGGAATTGAGGGATTCATAATAGAATGCAACTAGGAGTGCTAGTGTAGAGGATTTCACAGAAGCGATGAAGGAACTTCATAGCCAGGTGAAGGAGCGATTGAAAAACTCGAGCCAAGAGTATAAGCACAGAGTAGATTAACATAGGAGACAACTTCAATTTGAGGTTGGTGATTTGATTCTGGCACATCTGAGAAAGGAAAGGTTCCTGAAGGGGACATATAACAAATTGAAGATGAAGAAGATCGGACCATGTAAGGTCTTGAAGAAATTTGGGGCAAATGCTTATGAGATTGAATTACCCGATGGGATCGAAATTTCTCCGATATTCAATGTCTTAGATTTGTACCCATACAAAGCTGAGGAAGTAGAAGCAAGTAATGAGCAACCAGAGGTCCAGCAGACAAATCAAATGCCAGTTGCAGAGAAGCCACATATAGAAAGCATACTGGACAAAAGAGTTAGCAAGAGGACCAGGAGAAAGGAATACTTTGAATACTTGGTCAAGTGGAAAGGACATCCAGTTGAAGATGCCAGCTGGGAAAATGAAGCAGAGATTCAAAAGCATGGATGGACCGTGCGAGAGCTCATGGACATGAGACCATGACAATTTTCAAGCAAGGGAGTATGATGCAGGAGCATCGCCAACGTCAAGCGAGCATGGGGCACACACCAACGCATTTTGGCATGTGATAAAATTGTTTGAATGTTTTTGAAGTGGATGTGCCAAACATGAATGAAACAATTAAGGAAGGGTGTACTTCCATATTGAAAACAGATCTTGAGCGTCCCACTCTTGTCTGTATTAGGTGAAGGCATTTATGTTAATGAATGTAAGTAGGTGGACTTGAATTCTTAGATTAGACAGTTTTAGGAGTCGGAGGGAAAACAAATATAGACACCCTCCCTTGTATTATTGTAACAATTAGTAGCATTATGAGAAGAGAGCATAGGAGAGCAGAAGCAGAGAGCTGTGTAGAGTAAACCCCATGTACATAAGTTCTAGATTAATACAAACATCTTTAGCTCAGACTCATGGTGTCAAATTTCTTTCTGTGTTGCACATGTTGATTTATATATGTTTGTTTACCCTCTGTTATGAATTTTGATTTTCTATGTGAATGTGTGATTTCATATTGAATGTATGAAATTTGAAGAGAGGGAGAGAAAAGAATGAGTTTCAATTGTTTCTCTGTCTGAGCAAGAGTTTTCCTGCAAGGAGTGCAGTGAAATTGTCCGCAAGGTGTGCGTAGACAGAAGTCAGAGTTCATCTCTGCAAGCTCAGGAGAGATAAAACTGTTCTGATTCTCGCAAAAGTGAAAGTCAAGCACAAGAGCCGTGCAAAGTGAGCACTGGCTGAGAAGAGTCTCAGGGTTTGCAACCTAAGTGAAACTGTGGAAAGACTGTTGACGCAGAGAGTGCATAGAGTCGAAGAATTCAATACTTGGAAGTATTGAAGAGTTGCCGCAAGGAGTGCATGCAAGAGTCTTCTCGAAGACTCGAGTTGTCGAAGAAAATCTCAAAGGGATTTGTGCCTTAAAACGTTGAAAGGAGGTACAACGATATCATTTCGCGGGTGGACAAGTTTTATGAAAGAACACTTTGTTCATTTCGTGGGAATCGTTAAGGAGGAATTCGACGGTCGGAATTCTCCGTGGAGAATTCACAAGGTTCCGAGAATCGTCAGATCTTACAGAGGAGCAGGGAAGTTACGGTCGGGAGAAATTGGACCGTTGGATCACTCGTGGAATTCATTTTCTGGGTTTCGGGAGTTGAAAGGTCGAGATCTTTGTACCAAGATTTGCGATATCGCGAAAGATGAAGTCGCGAAATTGCAAAATGAATTTGAGCCGTCTGATTGGAAGGACACGTGTCACGAGATCACCCATATTGGGGATTCATGCATCGGAGGTTAGAAGGAGAAGTTTTCAACTTCGCAAGTGGTGAAGCTGTGAAGTGGATCAGGGTCATCTGTTAGGATGAGGACAGGTGGCAGAGATCTAGAGGTCTCACGAACTCGGAGGTTCGTAGGGTGAAATCCCAAGGATTGAGCGCTCTAAGTCACGAGAAGTGAAGTCATGAAGTAATCCAAGCCATCCATTGGAGGAGGACAGGTGTCAAAGATCAGAGGATCTTGCAAACTCGAAGGTTCGCTAAGTGAGAGCCCAAATGTTTGGGTGTTCGTAATTGTGAGAAGCAAATTTGTGAAGTGCCAAGAGCCACCATGAGGAACACATGGTAGAACTGCACAGTGGACTCGATAATTTAACCAGCAGACATGCACCACACATTTGGAGGAGTCAACACCCTGTTGACCCCTAGCGTCTCGAGGACTCGGGAGAAAAGGGAATGAAGGTTCGAGCCCTCGACTGACGAAGTCGTGAAAAGAGAGAACGAGAGGCGGAATGTTCTAGTGCTTAGCCTAGCCGGCGGTTGCACAAGGAGGGCGTTGATGAAAGGGTAGCCATAACCATTTCGCGGTCTCGAGTATCGCAGAATTGGAGGAAGAAGGCTCAGAATTTCAACTCGCGAATTCGCGAAATCACGAACCGTGAAAAAGAACCTATGGATCCATTTGAAGGGGTATTCCAGCAGAGAATCCGAAAGAGCCGATCTGTATCAAGGGCATATACAACAATCCTATGAGCGGATCTTGGTCACGAGGGCCCGATAGGGTCTCCGTCAAGTTATTTTCCAACAGGTTAGATAATCGTTGATAGATTGGTTTATTAAGTGTTTTCATAGGTTAAATTCATGTTTCTTAGCTACATGAATTCAACAGAATTGGTTCATGCCTTTTAATTTACAACATGTTTTAGATTAGATTATAATTCTATTGAGTAAGATCTTAGTTTCAGAGTTTTAATGAATGTGTGAGAAACTTGATTATTGATAAACTAATATTTTCTTTGAATACACGATTTTAACCTCTACAACTATTTGCATAGACTTTGTTGATATTCTTGAGAGAAAATACGAATCCACGGTAGATACATTAATGTTAAACTAAGGTTGATTTTAGGACATATTTAGAGCCCAATAGCTGTGTGGTGTCTTTACTTGCTTGAATGTTTTCTTACGCCAAACCTGAGCGCGTTAGGTACTGTGTTAGCTGTCGATTCTCAGTTCAGGTGTTAAGGTATTTTAGACATGGGATTTCACAAGTTCAAACAAATTTGAATTGATCATAAGAGTCATGAAAACAATACAAACATAAACCATTTCCCAAAGTGAAATCGATTCAGACAGTGAAGAAAACAAGTGGTACCCAAAAAGTGATAAAATTTCATAAGGATTTTAGGGTGTGTTGAGTGCTCAACAAATGGCGACTTACTGGGCAAAAGAAGAATCTTTGTTCCTTCCTGGGGCTTAGCTGATGCAGAAGTTGGTTAAGAACTTAAATGTTTTTGTTTTTTATCAGAGTCTCTTCTATCCTTGCATTTGAAATTCCCCTGGTTGGTGAATATGGGTCTGCCATTAGGGTTTCAACCTTTATTCCACCTTCATTCCCTTTAACCATGACCCACGCCCCCTTTTGAAAAGAGTCAAGTAAAGCATTCACTGGCACCAGGCCTTTTAGTTATCATCATTCATTTGTTGTGGTGTTTCTCTACTTCCAGTGAGCATCCATATCCCCAACGGAGTCACCCTAATGTCACATACCTTGATCCGCTACTAGTAAGCATCCATATCCCCAACGGAGTTATCTGCATACCCTCTCCTACTTTTCACTCATTTGATATAATTGATTTATTTTCGGCAGAGATGCCCGGAGCGAGTGGGAGAGGATGATGTCTGTTATCTGCAAGATGAGATGGTTAAGGTGAAATTTTCACTCCTTTCCAACTTACCATAATTCCCTTTAGTTTTTACCAGACCACTAGGTGAACACTTCATCACTTTCCAAGGTTTTTTATTTGTAGAGCTTAGACACATAACTCCTTTAAGGAAACAGTAATTCACCCAAAGTTTCTTGTGTTGTATGTAAGCATGAGTCAGGAACATAGTTTTCTATACCATATGAATTAAGGTCAAAAAATTCCTGGCGGAAAACAAATTCAAAGTGCAAAAAATATTACAAAAGAAAAAATAAATAAAGGACTCCACAATCAACCTACCATGAATACAAAAACACAATTCTTTTTTTAACAAAAATATTGTTTTAGGGATTCACCATTCACCGGGAGGGCGTCAGGTTCCCCCCTCAGATTTTGCAAGTTATATGTTCCTTCCCCAAGTTTCTCATCTACCTAAAAAGGTCCGAGCCATAGATTTTGAAACTTCGAATGTTTTCCCTTCGGCTCATTCGCTTTGTCCCATTTCAAGACTAAGTCTCCTACTTCAAAATTCTTCTCTTTGGCCTTATGCTTGTCAAAATAACTTTTAGATATATGTTGATGAGAGATGAACTTTGATTTTTCCTTCTCCCTTTCTTCCTCTAGCATGAGGAGGGTATCAATTCTCTGTTGAATAACCAATGAGGGTTGTCCTCTAGAACCTTGAGAAAGTTGAAGAGATGGAAGATATAGCTCATTCGGGAGAATGGCTTCTTTTCTGTATACCAGAAAGTATGGGGAATTCCCTATAGCTTCCTTGGGTGTTACTCTATCAGCCCATAAGGCACTATGAAGTGAACTATGACAATTCCTTTTATTGTCTGCAACTGTTCAATATCCTCACTAGGTTCTTATTGGTTCATTATGCCACTCCATTCCACTGTGGATAATAGTTTGCAGAGTATCTGATTATGATTCCTTTGTCTAGGGAAAACTTTGCTAATAGGGTGGAATAAAAGTAATCGAAATTAGAAATAAAAATAATGGAAGGCATACCGAACCTTGTGATCAGTTGTTTTTCTATTAATTGGATTACCACCTTTTCGTTTACATGAGTCAGAGGCATGGCCTCTGCCCATTTCGTGAAATAGTCCATAGCAGTCAGTGTGTATCTATGTTGTTTTGAAGAAATCGATTGAATTTCTCCTATGACATCTAACCCCCACTTCTTGAATGGTCTAAAGATGGCCATAGGCTACAGTGGGACAACTGCTCTCTTTTCCCTCCCTGTTCTCATTTGACAAGTTTTATAGTTTCTAGCACGTGTGTGAGCATCTCTAAACAGAGCAGGCCAATAATAGTCATCTCTCAGTATCTTGTGAGTGGTGGTATTCCCTGCAAAGTATCCACATGTAGGACCATCACGGAGATCCTTCAAAACCTTGTCTGCATCTTCACGTTTGAGACATCTTAAAAGTAACCCATCATAATTCACATGGAAGAGCACTGAATTTATGAGGCAGTATTGTGCCAATTTTAGTCTGAGATCTCTCCTTTCCTTAGGTTTTAGGATTTCTGGGCAAGTCTTGTGATGCAGGAGATAAGTTAGTTTACCATACCAAGACTCTTGCCCTGGGGGAACATATAAAGCTTCACTACACCATAACGCCAATTCATTCTCCCACCCAGGGTCTTCATTTACTTGGTCCTGGGTTTCAGCAACCAGTTTACACAATGCTTTTCCTGTAACCAGTTTGGTAGTTTTTATATCTATATCAAATTCTTGGACCACTACCATCTAGTTTCCTCTTCTTTCCCCCATCTCATGTTGAGTGAATAGGGATCAAAATACATGATGAGGCATAATGACTTTGGTGTGGTTTTTTAGGATGTACTATCTGAAATGATTTACTTCCTTGTACACCACATAAGCCCGTTTGTCTATGGCAGGGTAATTTATTTTAGCTTCTGGGAGATTAGTTCTCATAAATGAGACCGATGCCTTATTTTTTTCATCATCCTTCTAATTCACTACTGCAGATAATGATTGGTTGGAGGCAAAAGTATAGAGGAAAAAATCTCTGCTAAAGTCGGGACTTCGCAACACTGGATCTTGAGATATTGTAGTCTTAATATTGTTGATTTTTTTTTTTGCATTCGTCACTCCACTTAAATTCAGCATCTCTGCAGATCATGTTTTGTAAGGGTTTGATAGTTTCAGTGAAATCGGTAGTGAACTTCCTCACAAAACTGATTTTCCCAAAGAAGGATTGCATAGCCTTTTTGTTGTGGGGTAAGGGAAGTTGAGCTATTGCCTTAACTCACTATAGGTCTATGTGAATTCCTTCTTGAGATATAATATGACCTAGTAGTTTCCCTTCCTCAACACCAAAGATAGTTTTCTTAGGGTTTAAAGATATACCATATTTCCTACACCTTGCGAAAATTAGGGTTAGGTGTTGGATATGATTTTCTCTATTCTTTGAATAAATAGTCACGTCGTCTAAATAAAATACTACACATTCCCCAAAAATATACATTCATGGCCCTTTGGAAGGTTTCCCCTACATTAATTAACCCAAAGGGTATGTGTTTATAAGAAAAGGTTCCCCACTTGGTTCCAAAGGTAGCTTTCAATCGGTCTTCCTATGAAACTAGAACTTGGTTGTAACCTGAAAAACCGTCTAGCAAGGAGAAAATATCAGAACCAAACATGGTCTACAAGAGTTGCTCAATCGATGGGACTGGGTAGTTGTCCTTTTTGGATTCTCTGTTGAGGTTTCTAAAATCCACACACATGCGGATCTCCCCAAAGTTTTTCCTGACAGGAACCAAATTTTCTACCCAGGCAAAGTGTCTAACCTGAAAGATAATCTTAGAATATAGTAATTTTTTTAACTTTTGACACATGAGGGGTTCCATAGATGGGTGGTACTTCTAGAGCTTCTATTGGGAGGGTTTTGCTTCGGGTTTTAACAGGATTGTGTGATGGATAATACAAGTATCATAAGTTTTCAGATCTTAGTAGGACCACACAAAAACATCTTGATATTCTCTGAAAAGTTTGAGATAAGATTTCCTCTCTTATTTAGATACTATCTTGCCAAGATTTATATTCTCGTACATGGGATAGGAACTCCCTGTCTTTGTGTTTGTTCACCCTTTAAATCTTTCCCTTAAGTCAAAGAGGTTCTCCAAATTGGCTACCCCTTTTGGTATTGTGTGAAACCTTGGTTTGTCAGTCGAGTGATCTATTTCACCTTTTTGTTCATGGGGATTGGTTTCTACTAGTTTCTCTTGGAATATTTCATCGTCAATAGCTAGGTCTTTAAAATTTTCCTGATTGGTTAAGAAGTTTATGATCTATTCATATCCTTCAAATACCTTCCAATTGGAAATATTGTTGGGCACCAATGGTTTGTAGAGAATTTCCACAGTGAAACGGGAGGATTCATAGTCTTCTAAAGGGGATAGCCTCGAGGTGGCAGTGTCCAGGGAATCAACAAGAGTATACTTTGTTCTGGGGATCACTGTAATGTTGAAGGCTTCAAGATGTTCTATTATCTTGTGCACTTCCTGTTTATAATTCCTCAGGTGGGGAGAGTTGCAATGTATAGTGTTCCTTACTTTCATAAGAATAATTTTAGAGTCTCTGGAAACATTTATTTCTTTAATGTTTAAGTCTATGGATTTCTTCATCCCTTTCACTAAAGATTCATACTGGGCGGTGTTATTAGTGCAGTCAAATTCTAGTCTGCAGGACATGAAATTTCGTTTCCCCTTCGGATCAATGAGGATACACCCCGCTCCTGAACATTCTTTCCATTTAGACCCATCAAAGTAAAAGGTCCAAACTTGTGAGTGAAAACCATAAGCTTCTCCTTTCCTACTAACTTCTTCCTCTCTGCCTATTTTCTCTGTGGTTTCCAACTGAGGTTCTTGACAGAAGAGGGTTTCTTCTGCTGCTGTCGGTACATTTTATTTAAAAATTATTTCAGAGTTTTGAGTAAGAGGAACATCATATGAGAGAGGAGAGAAATTAGTGAAATCGGAATCGTAGGAGTAGTTTCCTAGCATAGGGAAATCTACCGAAGAGGGTTCGTTTAGGTCTTCTAAATTTGTGACAATATGTTTGAGATACCTTTCCCTATCGATCCTGATCATGTTTGTGTGTGCCTTTAATGGAAACCAAAAGTGAGTCCAGTCTATTTAAAGTATCCATTCAACTTCTCAGACCAATTTTGACCTAGTAGCAACCCATAATCTTCTGGTATATCTACTACAATGATGTCAATTACTTGAACAAATTTCTGGTGTGTTGCCATTTTGATCATGAAATCCTTGAGTTCTCCCATAACTTTCACCTGGGTTATGTCGAGTTGTATCACATGTTTATCACTTTTGAGATGGAATGCATTTAATTTCTTGCATATAGACAATGGAATAACATTAGAGGATTCCCCTAAGTCAACTAAACAATTATGGAGGTTTCTTTTGAAGACTTCAACTATCAAGAGGAATGGTGGGACAAAAGGCTTTCCTTTTTTATCTTCAGAGCAAGCGTTTACAACTGATTTATTTCTTAGATCTGTGGGGGCTAGATTTTCCCCTTGGTTAGTGTTTTTTATAGGAGTCTCTATTGTCTTCAAGGATTGTAACATAAAGTCCTTTTGTTGGGGAATTCTACACATGTCCATGACCGATACATTTGCCTTTAATATTTTTAATCTTCTACTATGTTGTAGTCTAGCTTGGGAGATTCTCGTGTATGGATGTTTATAGGATTTATTTGGGAGAAAAAAGGTTCTTTCGAGTGATCAGATGTTTGTTTTCCTCTTGAAGTTTGGGAAATGGTTAGGTCGTTTGGGACAGACAGACCCCTACTTCGCGTTTTCAAAACCAAGACCTCAGTGGGTGGTTCTTGAACCTCAAATAGATCATCGGAAGGCATTGGCAAGTCAGGTTCCCACAACAACATGGTTGTTTCTTCCAGCAGGTCAACTTCTTCCTGATCAATAATACTTATCATTGAGCTGCTTGATTTCTTGGTAAGGGAAACCTCATCTAGGAACCGATTGGAAATCAAATTCATGGCATGCACCCATTGTGGACATTCTCTTTTATAATGTTTCTCTTGATGATAAGTACATAAACAATTGGATGCTACATTTCCCGGGTCAATGTTTAATTTGGATGGAGGAGGTTCAATTGCTTTGAACGATGGGTTTCTTTTAAAAAAGGGTTTATAGGTCCTTTGGCCTTGGTTTCCTTCCCCTGCACTTCTTTTCATGTCTATGATTTCATTTAACAACTTCTTTATCATTCATTATAGGTCCTTTTTGGGCCCTTATTACGTTTGTTTCCTTGGGGGTCTGGTCAACAAGAGTCCTCTCCTGGATGGAGGTTGAGATTTATTCTTAAATAATGAGACCTGGCCTCTTTACATCCCTTCATTTGGAACTCAATTGTTTTGGCTTCCTCAAAATTCTCAGCTAGTGTTGTTTTGGAAGCCCTTTTTACAAACATGGAAATAGAAGCAGGGAGAGCATTAGCATACAATTCGATTTGCAACTCCTAAGTGGGCTTAACTTCGGGTTGGAATTTGTCCAGGATAGTGGTGAATCATTGATTGAAGTCTTTAACCTTTTCTTTTGAACTCATGGTGGCGGTGAACAGTTCAACCATTAAATCCACTGTAGTGGTTTCTTTTGCAAATTTGTCTAAAAAAACATTTGAAACTTTATCCAACTAGTTATGGACCCTACAGGGAAGTTAAAATACCATTTGGAGGCCGAATTCTCAAAGATATAGGAGAAAATATTGCATACTACATATTCATGTTGGACATTCATTAGTCTAATAGCTAGTATGAACTTTTTGATATGGTATTCAGGCAATCCTGAGGTTTCAGGGTCAAATTTAAGGAGTAATTTTTCTGGATGTCGAGGAAGGTTATGTATTCGTCCATGGATTTCTAGAGCATCTCTGGAAAACCAAGGTTGATTATTTTGCGGTGGATTTCCCCTTTCGTCATTATAATCATTTTTATCCTCCATGTCGTCCAACTCTGAAGATGAGCAATCCGATTTAAACCCTTCCCCGCTAGATTCAAAATCATCGGGATCAGAGTAGTTACCAGTTGGTGTTTCAGGGATTAGATTGAGGGGGTGTTCGATATCGGTGAGGGATAAATCTAGCAGGTCTTCTACCATGTGGACAAAAACCTGGTCAAGGGTGTCGACCACGGGTCTACTTACTTGTTTTCTACAAGGAAGTAACAGAGCTAAGGGTAGTGCACCAATTTGTTGGGTGTAAGCTCTTGTGATTCTTTTGAACTGGTTCAACACCTCGTGGGGAAGAGTGTAAGGTATTTTAGGGAATAAATGTCCGTCCTCTTGCTGGGGTGAGTTAATCGTTTCAAGAGTACTTAGTGTATGTGGGTTGTCTTGAGAATGAATAGCCATGCATGTGGGCTATTTTGAATCTATAGGCTATGTGAAATATTATATCAGAAATATTGTTAACCATTCACTCATTCAGGCCCTCCTTCTAGCACCAATTATTTTGAGGGGTCCTAAATCCCTTTAAATCAACAACAGGAACCAAATATTCCACCAAGGCCTAATTAGACTCTACAACATTTGATATTGGAATGGTTTTCCATATATGTCGATCTGGATAAATAATCGATGGGATTTATGTAGTGATTGACATGATATCTTCTTATGAAAGTTCCTCCTTTAATTTAAATGTTCTCTTTTTGTATTTTCTTTTATTAGATGGATCTGATAAAAATATGTGTGATGGTATAAACCAATTGGTTAAAAAGGGAAATCTTAACTACTGAAGAAGGATGAGCTTGGGATAACCCTTATTCTCAAGCATGCAGACAAAGAGTTTCACACCTTTGACATGCTTAGTACTAATACATCAACTTGTTGGTATTTCAATTATTGACTGAGATACAATTATCGAAAGAAAACATACATGAAAAAATGATGGCAAGAAAAATAGTTTCCTTAGCTCTAATCATTAATCACATACTAACACAACGATTTTCTTTCTATCATTAAGAACAAGAACTACAAAAATATTGAATAAACTAACTTATCAATGGATTCATAAACTCTTACTCATTACAACATCCATTCATGAGATAAAGTCGGAAGGAATTCCTCCTTAGATCCGACTACACATGCCTTTGTTGAAAAACATAATTTTATCTCCAGTCCTAAACATGACTTCTCAATTAAGGTAGCTCGGAAATAGTTCTTTACAATTCCAAAAATGAGGGTCTTTGACAAAACCATCAACCCTTTGTAAAAGATCGATCCTCTTATTTATAACAATTCATTAACTAAAAATAACTATCAAAAGTGTAAGCTAAGTGAAAACAAACATCGCTACATGGCGCTTCCATCTCTCTATCTTCTAAGAGTCATCAAATGGTTTCACTGAAGTGGATGTCTCTTCTCATACTCTGACCATTTGAAAAAGAGTTCCTCACATTTGTTGGTATATGAGAATCTGTGTTGGTCCATCGGGGCCGGAAGGATTTATTTTACTTCTACTACCTATGTCCGATACTTAACTATTTTGAAACTTAATTGTTGTAATATTGTTTGATCCTTGATCAGGTGCTCCATGAACTATTGTAATTGACTTGGTTCCATACTCACCACCTTTTCTATCTCTGCAGTCCATGCTAAGTCTTGTTCTGCATGTTTTTTGACTATGTCATGCAAGCCGAGAAAGTCAAATTCTAGGAGACCAATGTCTTTCATCTCTCTATTAATCTTGACCCAACTCCTTTCACAATCGACCCATATTTATTGAATCTCCCGCTGAAGTTCTTGGGTCATTTTCACCCAGTATTTAACCTCCTTCCTTATCTGATCTATGTTGTTGTCCCTTAGCACCCGAATGTTGTGCTCTTTGGTGTCTCGTCCTTTTTGAACCATGCTAATGTAATCAATTTTTTCCACTTCTTGGTGGACCTTCTCATACCATCTTTCCACACCTTTGTAGGTTGCTAGAACCATAAGAGTGTCTTCTTGGAAGTCGAATATCCCTGCAGTGAAAATGTGTCATTCATTCATGAATTTGTCATAGGCATCTTGGAACTCACTTCTAAAAAAAACCATGGCTTGTGTGGAGTCCTGATAGTATTTATCCAAATGGCGCAGATGCTCCAACTAATTTAGAGAAACGACCAGATACTCTTCTTTCTCTTTCCAGGGTGTCATCTGTGATAGCCATCCCTGCACCGATAAGCTTAGACATCTTGTCGTGCTTCGTGTTGATCAATTTTTCCTCTGTGGTGATGAGGATCTAACTGTCCAACGTAAGCCTGTTGTTCTTAGTGGTTCTCTGTTGAAATTACTAAGAAAACTGAGAGGGGGGGGGGTGAATCAATTGTTACTGTGCTTAAACAATTTATGACTTATTCAAACAATTTTTAATTTCTTCCAAGTGACCATAAATATTATAAAATATATGAACAACATAAATAATGAACATCAGTCACACATAAGATATACACAAAGAGAGATTTTCATGAGGAAACCCATAAAGGGAGAAAATATCTTCTTGTTCGAATGATGGGCAGTCTTTTAAGTTTTGTACATCATCTATCTTTGAGCACCAACTCAATTTGAGGCTACTACCTCTGTTTTACAAGCTCCAACTTGTTGAGAGAACCAACTCTCTTATTTCTCTAGAACCCACTAGAAGGAAGCATCAACTCCCTGAGTGTTCCAACACCAACTAGACTTATACAAGCACCAACTTGCATACATAAAACTCTATGTTTTCCCTAACACTACCCTGCCACCCTGTTTTCTAGACACAACTAGATGGAAGATACAACTTCAAATATTCAAGCACCAACTTGAATATCAGAGGACCATAGTCCTCCCTAGCACCACCCTACCTCCCTGAATGTAAATAAATGATTGAATAACCAACAATATAGGTATTGATTCTTACCACTTCTTCTCTGTTCTGCAATTCTTCTCTTCTTCACTTTTCTTCTGCTCTGCTCATACTTGGCTTGACTTTCTTCTGTTAGTTTTGCAATTCTACTCTTCTTCTATCTGTTCTACAAATCTTCTCTGCTTCTTTCTATTCAGCTTTTGTTTCTCATCTCTGAGTTTCATCTCACACTATGCATACTGTAATTTTTCCTTTCTTACAGTTCAACTCATTTTTCAGTTAGAACAACCAACCTCACATCATCACAACATTTCTCTTTTATTCTCTCCACCAATTCAGTTACACCTCAACTCTCCAAAGAAACACATCAGCACATGAATCACCAAACATCCAAGAACTATGATTCAATTATGCTAACTGAATCGTAACTGAACAATTAACCATGAAGTGAAACAATAACCCTTCGATCAAATTCCTAATTAACCAGCACCTTTGGATTACACCTCCGGGGACTCATGTTTATCCTATATGCCCACTGGCTATGACCACGGGCCTAATCAAAAGGCACTTCGCAATTTCATGAATTTTGTTGCTAGTCACTTTGACTCTTCCAATTCCCGATCATGAAATGGAGCCTTGCAACTTGCAAGCTCCTTCCTTCAAGTGACCACCAGCGATGACCACCAGCTACACCAATAGGCGCTTTGCAATTTTGTGTATCGAAAATCTTGTGATGAGACTTCTCAAGTCTCCCATGTCATGATCTCCAAAATGGAGATTATCTAGGATAGCTCCTTCTTTTAGCCTTCGACGATGTGGCCTTGTCTATGACCACAAGCCAAACATTCAAGTGCTTCGCTTGCCAAATCAATGGTCTAGAACTTTGGTGATCCGATGGTTCAGATCATTTCACGACTTCTCATATTACGAGTTCCTGTGTCATATCCCTTTGACTCCTCCAATGTGCAGGTCAACAAAATTCCAATCGCTTGCCACGTTTCCTCTGGCTCCAATGGCCAGGAGTGTTTCGAGATTTCACATTTCATGATTTCACATTTCCTGATTCACGAATTTTCAAAACTCCTCATCTGTTACCACGTGTCCTTCGGATCGAATGATCCCCCTTATTTCGGGACTTTGTAAGCCCACTTCACCTTGTAGTTAAATATCATGCTCGTTCTTATGGATCCAATGATGGTCGATCCTCATGCTCAGATCTAATGCCTAAGATATATTCTCTTGTTTTGTGTGCTCCTCCTATCTAACTTCATATCTGACGGCCATTGGGAATTTGGGATGGGTGATCCAATGATCACTGTTTCTCTTCACTGAGCTTACACTTATGTTCTTTCCATGAAATTATTGTTGCGCTGTTGATCTTGCTATCATTGGAAAACAAGTATACTCTCGTCATGTTGATATTTCCATCAATGACAAAAAAACACTTTTCCTTCTGTCTGTAAACATGCCAACAATATCCCCCCTTTGGCATTGATGGAAACCTTGAATAGCCTGAAGAACTGCACTACACATGAAAAAATTATACTATTCTACCTGGACATCCAACCATACCCTGTAGCATCCTTACCACACTACATTTTCTCCCCCTTTAACATCAATGTCAAAGAAGAAACACGCCCCCCCTGAGTTGTTGCAGTACATCTCGAAGGTATTAGAAATGCGACAGGCACATACTCCCCCTATCAACTATGAACAGAAGAACCAGAGCTATATTCACCAAAAATATAACAGATATTCAATAAGTACTCCCCCTAACAAGGTGAACATATTAGACAAAAGAAGGTATAACCCCCAATTTTTGACAAAGATATCCAAAAGGTGTTGTTGCTAACAGTTTAGTAAAGATGTCAACTATCTGTTTTGTGGAAGGAATATAATTCAGCTGAACAATCCATTTTGTAACCTGCTCTCTAAGAAAATGATATTTGATTGAGATATGCTTAGTCTTGGAATGAAGAACATGTATCTTGGAGACACTAATGGAACTGGTGTTATCACAGTGAATTGAAATCAAATCAGTATAATTTACCTTCAAATTTGTAAGAGTTTGGATCATCCATAAAATCTAAGTGCAGCAAGTAGCAACAACAATGTACTCTGCCTCTGTAGTTGATAAGGAAATAGATCCTTTCTTCTTACTAATCCATGCTACCAATCAGTCACCCAAGAATAATGCACCTCCATTGGTGCTCTTTCTCTCATCCACACAATTTGCCTATTCAACATCTAAATAAGAAGTTAACTGAATATTCTGATTTTTAGGATACCACAGACCATAATTCATTGTGCCCTATAAGTATTTGAATATCCTTTTTACAGCTACTAAATGACTTTGTTTAGGAGAAGACTGATAACGACCTACCATTCCAACAACTTGTATTATATCAGGACGGGATGTTGTGATGTACATAAGATTGTCTATCATTGATCGATATGTCCTTTGATCAACATCAGGTGAAATATCATCTTTATCGAGCTTGCAACCGACCACCATAGGTGTATTAACATGAGAATAATCTTCCATCTGAAATTTCTTCAACATCTCTTTCAAATATTTTTCTTGAGAGATAAATATTCCTATAGAACTCTCATTTACTTGTAAACCAAGAAAATATCATAGTTCTCCTATCATGGACATCTCAAATTCTATTTGTATAGAGTTAGCAAACCTCTGGATAGAAGAATCATTAGTACATCCAAAAATAATGTCATCTACATAAACCAAAACAACTAGTAAATCATCACCTTCAGACTTAATGTAGACATTGTTGTCAACAATACCTTTCTTGAACCCTTTGTCTTGTAAAAATTTGTCCAGTCTATAATACCAAGCTCGTGGTGCTTGCTTCAGTCCATATAAATCCTTCTTTAGCTTGCAGACATAGTCAAGATTATCTTTCAGTGAGAATCCTTCATGTTTCTCCATATATACTTCTTCCTCTAGATCTCCATTAAGAAATGATGACTTTACATCCATCTGATATACTTTAAAGTTTTTATGACATGAGTATGCAAGAAACATTCTGATGGCTTCCAATATTTCCACTGGTGCAAAGGTTTCATCAAAGTCCTGTCCTTCAACTTGTGCATACCCTTTACAGAATAATCTGGCTTTATTCGTTACAACTTGTCCTTTTTCATTCATTTTATTCTTAAACACCCATTTGAATCTTATTACATTCTTGTCTTCAGGTCTAGGAACAAGCTCCCAAGTATTGTTCTTCTTAATCTGATCAAGCTCTTCATTCATAGCTCTAATCCAATCATCATGCTTGCTAGCTTCATCAAAATTTTTAGGTTCAATCATAGATAAAAAAGGAAACATGAGATTGTTCTGATTCCTTAATCACTTTCCTTCTTGTTTGAACTCCTTTATCTATATCTCCATTTATGTGATTTTCAGGATGATTCTTTCTAACAATTCTAAGAGGTGGTTTTGTTTCTTTTTGATGATTTGTGTCAGCCGAAGTATCCGTATCTTCATCTGATTCATATTCTTCTCTTTCTGGTCCTTGGACCTGTTCATCTTCATCTTCAACTATATCTTTTGTGCTTGGTTCAACACTGCTTATATTTTGTACCAAGATTTCTTCATCAACTTTTATGTCGATACAATAAACCAATTTATGCAGCCTCTTATTGTAACATCCGTATCCTTTATTTTTTGTAGCATAACCTAAGAGTATACCTTCATTAGCCCTATCATCATATTTGCCAATATTTTCATCATTATTCTTAATATAACATTTACTCCCAAAGACTTTAAAATGCTTGATTGAAGCAAGTCTTCCAAACCATAGTTCATAAGGAGTCTTGTCACTATGTGGTCTGAGATGAGATTTGTTAAGAATATGAACAGATGTATGGATTGCTTCCACCCAATATGTCTGAGGTATATTCCTTTCATTCATCATTGATCTTGCCATTTGTTGTACTGATCTATTCTACCTCTCAACAACTCCATTTTGCTGTGGAGTCCTTGGAATTGTGTACTCTCTTTTGATCCCATGTTTATCACAGAACTCTTTAAATTTCCATGAGATAAACTCTCCTCCTCTATCAGATCTTACTGCCTTCAATATTTTTCCTATTTGATTCTTAGTTAGAGTTTTAAACACTTTGAATTTTTCAAATGCTTCAGATTTTTCCTTCAAAAAAACAACCCATGTTAGTTTAGAATAATCATCAATAATCAACATAAAATAGTTTTCTTTTCCTATACCTTCTTTCCTTGATGGTCCACATAAATCCATATGTACTAATTGGAGAGGTTTTCCTATTGAACGAAAGTTTTTAGATTTGAACTGTGTCTGAGTAAGCTTTCCTATTTGGAAAGGTTCACAAATAGAATCATATGGCTTTGATATATTTGGAAGTTCTTTTACTGACTCGTTGTTTCTAAGCTTGATTGTATGATAAAAATTTAGATTTCCATGTCTCCTATGGCATAACCACCTTTCATCATACTTTCTTAAGTGGCATTCTTCTTCTTCTTCGTTTAACACATAGACATTGTTTTTTGTTCTTATCCCTTTTGCAACCAACTGTCTTGAATTCATAGACTTTATTTTACAATCTTTAGAAGTAAAAACAACTTCACATCCTCTATCAAAAACTTGAATGACACTTAGTAGATTATGTTTCAGACCATCTAAAAACAACACATCTTGATATTTTGCTTTGCCATTACTTACACTTACTATTCCTTTACCTTTTATTTTCCTAGTGCATCATTTCCAAAAGTTACATTCCCTGATTTGCTTTCACTTAGAGTTAGAAACTTACTTTTGTATCCAGTCATATGTTTGGAACATCCACTATCAATATACCAGGGTATATTTTGTCTTTGGGTTAATAACACTAGTATAAACTTGTCATCTTCTTTCTTCTTCCAAACCTTGAAATTTTCAGCAGTGGGATTCAAATTTGGCTTATAATTCCTTGAGCAACAATCTGCAACTTTATGTCCATAGTTATGGAAGACGTAACATTTTGGTTCATTGAATAACAAATCATAATGATTTTTATGGTCATAACTATTTTTATGTTTCACCTGCATTCTTCTCCCAACCATCACATGATTTATAGTCTGTGGTTGTTTTTTTCTTGGCTGTCTCAATCTTTGTTGATTATTCCTTGAGTAACTTGATTTCTCATATCTAAATCTTAAAGAACAAGTTATAGCTTTGTGACCAAAGTTAGAACAGAAAAAACAATATCCATAGAAAAATCTTTTGTACCTGGAAAAAGACTGTCTTCTTTGAGCGGGTTGATTTCTTCCATGTTGATAATTTCTCTGATCTACAGATTCGGTTCTGGTTCTTTTTCTTTCATTCCTTATTGGTGGTTCATTTTCTTTCTTTGTTTCTTCATAGTGATTGTTGTCAATGATTGTAGATTTGACAAACTTGATGGGTTCTGTATTTACTTGGATGATCACTACTTGATCCTTATTCAAATCCCAAGTCATCTTTCAAATTTGGATTCCTTTGTTGATTTAGAATGGAGGTTAATCCTTCTGATGCTTTAATACTTGACATATTTTGGTGATACAATGCCTTAAACTTCTCCATCTCTTTTCTGGTTTTTACTATCTCTTCTTCTAAGGCTTCACATCTTGCTTTCTTTTCTGATAATTGTTGTTTCAGAATGTCCTCTATTTTCTTTGCCTCTTCTAACTCCACTTTTAGTAAGTTGAAGTCTTCATCAAGTTTTTTACCATTCATTTTAAACTCCATCAACAACTATTTTTTTTTCTCTTCTTACATGTGAGTATGTCAATTTCTTTCAAAGCACTAATTAATTCACCGTCCATATCCACCACAACTTCTTCATCATCCATGCCACCTCCTATGTGTTTATCATCAATATCTCCCATATACATAAGCATAAAATCATTCACTTTGTCCTCATAGGATGAATCACTATCTATGTCTTCTGAGGAGTCATCATTGTTTGCACACAAACTTTTCTTTTTACTATATTTCTTAAATTTGAATTTCTTTTCATCATCAGAGTTTTGGTCCTTTTGGTATTTTTCCTTGTGAGGACACTTACATGCAAAATGGCCTATTTTACCACAGTTAAAGCATTTGAAAGGCAGCTTGCCTTGGTATTTGCCTGATCCTTTCTTTAACCTTCTCACAAATTTTGCCTCAATATCATCTAGTTTTGAATCAGTATTCTTGTCTTCTTTAAAATATGCTTCTCTAGTAATGGATTTATCTTTGATAATTCTCATTTCATATGAATTTAGATTTATTATAAGTTGATCAATGGACAAAGATTTAAGATCATTTAGTTCTTCTATTTCAGAGACTTTTGGATTAAATTTGTCAAGCAGAGATCTTAAAATCTTCTGAACTAAAAATGATTCTTCAATCTTCTCACCAAGACCCTTCATGGCATTCACAAGTTCTTCAACTCTTAAAAAACACTTGCTAATTGTTTCATCTTCATTCATATTTAGTTGTTCAAATTTCAATCTATATGTTTGAAGTTTGGCATCTTTTACTTTCTCATTTCCTTCATAATTGCTAATAAGTTTATCCCACATTGCTTTGGCAGTTTCAAGATGCATCACCTTTACAAACTCACCTTCAGCAAGTCCATTCAAAATAGCATTCATTCCCTTATCATTAAAGCTAAACTCTAACTTATCATCCTTGGAAGCTAGCACAACAGGCTTTGTATATCCAGTCTCTACTACATCCCAAACGTCAGCACCTAAGGCCATTAAGTATGTTCTCATTCTAACCTTCTAGAAGGAAAAATTTGTTCCATCAAACAGAGGAGGCTTAGTGGTTGAAGTACCTTCATGACTTGTCATGTTTAAGCTTACAGATCTACCTTTAAATAAAAGGAACCTGCTCTGATACCAATTGTTGAAATTACTAAGACAACTAAAAGGGGGGGGGTTGAATCAGTTGTTACTGTGCTTAAGCAATTTATGACTTATTCAAAAAATATTTTATCTCTTCCAAGTGACCATCAATATTATAAAAGATATGAACAACATAAATAATGAAAATTAGTCACACATAAGATATACACAGAGACGAATTTTCATGAGGAAACCCATAAAGGGAGAAAACCTCTTCTTCTTCGAATGATAGGCAGTCTTTTAAGTTATGTACATCATCTATCTTTGAGCACCAACTCAATGTGAGGCTACTACCTCTGTTTTAAAAGCTCCAACTTGTTGAGAGCACTAACTCTCTTATTTATCTAGCACCCACTAGAAGGAAGCATCAACTCCCTAAGTGTTCCAGCACCAACTTGCATACAGAAAACTCTGTGTTTTCCCTAGCACCACCCTGCCACCCTCTTTTCTAGCCACAACTAGATGGAAGATACAACTTCCAATATTCAAGCACCAACTTGAATATCAGAGGACCACAGTCCTCCCTAGAACTACCCTACCTCCCTGAATGTAAAGAAATGATTGAATAACCAACATTACAGGTATATCGATTCTTACCACTTCTTCTCTGCTTCACTTTTCTTCTTCTCTGTTCATACTTGGCTTGAATTTCTTCTGTTTGTTTTTCAGTTCTTTTCTTCTTCTGTCTGTTCTGCAAATTTTCTATGCTTTTGTCTGTTCATCTTCTGTTTTTCATCTCTGAGTTTCATCTCACACTGTGCATACTATAATTTTTCCTTTCTTAAAATTCAACTCATTTTTCATTTAGAACATCCAACCTCACACAGTCACATCATTTCTCATTTATTCTCTCCACCAATTCAGTTACACCTCGACTCTCCAAAGAAACGCATCAAAACATGAATCGCCAAACATCCAAGAACTATGATCCATTTATGCTAACTGAATCGTAACTAATCAATTAACCGTGAAGTGAAACAGTATCCCTTCTATCAAATTTCTGATTGGTTAGCACCGTTGGATTACACCCGCAGGGACTCGTTCTTATCCTATATGCCCACTGGCTATGACCACATGCCTAATCAAAAGGCACTTCGCAGTTTCATGTTTCGCGGATTTTGTTGCTAGTCACTCTGACTCTTCCAACTCCCAATCACGAAATGGATCCTTGTAACTTGCAATCTCCTTCCTTCATGTGCCCACTGACTACACCAACAGGCGCTTTGCAATTTCACGTATCAGAAATCTTGTGATGAGACTTCTAGAGTCTCCCATGTCATGATCTATAAAATGGATCTTAGCTGGGATAGCTCCTTCCTCCAGCCTTCAACGATGTGACCTTGGCTATGACCGTGAGATAAACATTCAAGCGCTTCACTTGCTAGATCAACAGTCCATAACTTTGGTGATTCGATGGTCCACATCATTTCGTGACTTCGCATATCACGAGTTCCTTTTTCATATCCCTTTGACTCCTCCAAAGTGCAGGTCAGCGAAATTCCAATCACTCGCCACGTGTCCTCTAGCTCCAACAATCAGGAGTGTTTTGTGATTTCACATTTTGTGGATTTGGAGGTTAGCTTACCTCTGTTCTCTTGATTCATGAATTTGTGAAACTCCTCATCTTCTACCACGTGTCCTTCATATCGAACGATCCCCCTTCTTTTGAGACTTTGTAAGCCCGCTTCACCTTGCACTTAAATATTGCGCTTGTTCTTTTGGATCCAATGACGATCGGTCCTCATGCTCAGATCTGACGCCTGAGATATTTTCTCCTCTTCTACATGTCTTGATGGATCGACTTTAGGTTGTTTCTCATTGTTTATTAAGGTATCCACCAAAACTGAGGAACCATGGGTAGGTTTGGTACTTACTTGATAATCGGTTGTTGAAATGTCGATTTCCTGTTCTGGAATTTCTTCTTCCTGTTTGCTCGATCCTAGCTCAACCCTTGAGTTGTCCATTGGGGTTCCCGGTATGTCCAGTGGATCAGCTTCTAAGGAAATTTCTACCTCATGCTCACTTTGCAGACGACTCTGAACTGGGGNCTTTCTCCTCTGTAATCTGCACTGGAGTCACTAGGGACACCTCCGAACTTTCCTCATCATCGTATATGGTTATCAAATTGAAAAAGGGATTTGGTACACTTTCTCTCCATGATGTCCTTGCTATCTTAGGATGGACTGAAATTTCCCCTGGTGTTCTGATCTATGGTGGTGGAACTTCAGGGTTTTCTAACCCAGTGATTTCTTCAAGTTGCATCGGATCTAGGCCACTTGGTTATCCTCAGCTTTCGATTGGGTCATCAGTGGGAATCCTCTTCATTTATATCAGATCAGGGTCATTTTTCAATTGATCAATGATTCTCTGTACCCCTTCTAGCAAGAGTAATCCCCTTCTCTGTGCCTCTGTCGTCTCTTCCACTCTGATCTTCCCTGGATCTGAGGGCCTCTTGGGTCGACTGCTCTATTGTTTCCACCTTTTCATTCGTACTCATGGCCTTGAACCTGGTCATATTTGGGTTTCCCATTCTCTATATCACCCTCATCCCAGTCTTGGGTGCACTGTGTGGAAATTTCATCCTCAAACTTATCATGAGAATACGACCAATGTGATGATACATGTGAAGCATGTTGGAGGACCAAGCCTTTAGGGTCGTGCTTGCAGAATAGGCATGTCGGGAACTTGAATTCAAGTTGTCTCAACCCTTATTGTTTGGATTGAACGGTATCCTTTACCAGATAAAACCCCACATGGAAACTGTAGGGTATCAAAAATCCTTCTTCTTTTCCTTGAATAATGTGGCATTATAACCCTGCAGGATAGTGTGATAGCAGATTTATCCCACAATGAGCTGGTCTAGGACATGAGTGGGTAGGATATGTGGTGCTCTAGTGGCCCTGATCTTGAATTTTCATCTAAATACCAATGGCCTAACTTTTCCACCATTTTCTTGGCTACTACGGATAATATCGGGCATTCCTTATTAAAAATAATAAAATGAATATGTTCAATGAATTCATCACAGATGAGTTCGTAAGATTTTTTGTACTTGTTCTCCCATAGTAACTTGAAATAAACATGGACTCGGAGCTCCGCAACATGCCAACCTAAATTCATATCAGTGAAGAAATACCTTCTGCAGATGACATTGAGAAGGTACAAGGGCATGTATAAAATGGGTGCTTCTCCTTCTTTCAGAGTCTAAGCCTATTGCACATAGATTCTCAATCGTTTAGAAATTATTTCTCCCCAGTTGAAGCTGCCCCCGAAGATCACCATTGTATATGCCAAAGGAATCCATGCTTCTGAAAAATTGGAGCAGTATTTTTCTCCATATAGTTAGCATATGAGAGCCATCAAATAGATGTATGGCTCCCTCAGGTTAATTGTCCCATACTAGCCATTGCTCCAGTTAGTGAACTTATTGTCCTCTTTTCACCATGAGTCCATCAACTGACTAGTGTCATAGAATTCATAGAACTTCACCACGAAGTCTGTGTTTATTTGTTCCTCTCGGTTCCTACACTTGTAGTATTTATGGAATTTTGTTGAAAGGAAAACTCCGACACACCTGCCATTATCATTGTTGGTCAAGCACTTCTTCCCATCCGTATGATTGATTATCCATTTCATAACCTCTATTCAAGGGAAAATTGGGGTTCTTATGTCCACCATGTGTAAATACGACTGTTGGATGTTCAGGAACACCTGGTCATCAAGCGTCCTTATGTCTGGGTCATTGTGTGGGATATAATCTGGATACTCCTCTCGGGTGATTCTATTGAAAAATTCCCCCCACTGTGGGAGAACTAATTTGGATTTGGTGCCTGCCTCTGTATCACCAAAGGTTGGAGGCTGGACAAAAGCTTTCTCTGTTGATGTTTTAATGATAGGCTCCACACTGGGAGCATACTCCAACTTCCTTGTGGTCCCTGAAGAAGAAATTCCTTGGGTGCTCTTGACAAATGTATGGTGGTTGGCTTTGTCAGCGACATCTTACTTGTAGCTAGAACATAGTTTAGAGACTATGCAAGAAAACTAGATGCATATATATATTACGACCAACGAATTAACAAAATTGAACACATACCTCTGTAGCTTGTTTAACCTGGTTTTGATAATATGAGGGTCAGTACAGTATCGAGACGCTCTCTTTTCTCCTTCGGATGCTCTGGAATTCAAACTTGTGTGCAGAATGAATTTGTTCAAAACTGTTATAGATACTTAAACAAGGATGAACTTACCTAGTCACATCATCGATTCAATTCGGTTTATGAGTGTAATTTCATTAAATATGCCTCCATATCTTCAAATATGTTTGAAATTATATTCATCACGGGTTGACGATGTAGGTGCGGTGTATGATCCAGGGGATCAAATTTTGCTCAAAATTCAAAGTGCTTGGAATCACTTCAAATCGAATGGGAACGTAGACCTCGTCGTCACAAACCCAACACAACTCATTTGGGTTCAAACGAACATCGGATGAGAGAGATATTGCGTTCTGTTCAAAACGACAAACAGGCAAAAAAAAAAATGTGTTGATTGTACAATCCGTATGGATGCTGACGTGGCAGGCCATACGACATGTGGCAGGGCCGTATGACATGGAAGGTGTTGATTGGTAGGATTGTGGATGAATGAGCATTGGACACATGGCATCTTGGTGGCTAATAGTATGGTGACACATGGCCCAACCAATTGTTGTCGTGTGTCACCTGGTCAGTGGTTTAAAGGTTTTTCAATCAGCAGGACTCGACCCTGTGACCTTCGGGCAGGGGAAGAGACTTGGGAAGGGTTGCCCAACCAGTGCACCACCGTATGTTCCTTGTTAGATGAATGTAATTTTAATTATTTGAATTTACAATTGTTCTGAGTTGGGCGCAGTCTGGGCTGGGGCTAAGCCCCAGCCCCCGGTCATGTGTTTCTACCATATAACCCCTCCCGCGCATCTCGAACATTTAAACACCCACGCACCTAGGCACATGGACCTTGCCATGTGACTTGGGTTTAAACTTAACCCCTTTTTTTTGTATTGCGTGCGGTCGTATGGCACCCACGGGCCTTAGACGGTTAAGGGCTAGCACGTAACCGTCATATAGTTTGTACCAGTTGTGCGGTTGTGCCCGATGTTGGGTTTTTCCACATTTATGTGCATGGGGGCTAGGTTGAGAAGGCAAGGGTGCATTTTCGCGATCCAGAGACAACAAGTTCGAAGGGGAACTTCCAGGAAGCCTATCTTCTTCAATTTTTGGCCAAACGGGGTGCCGAAAAAGCCCAGCTAGGGGTTTTTGGATGTTCTGAAGCCATTAGAGCCATCTATTTGGAATTTTGAGCATTGTAAAGCACATATTTGATAACTTTGAGAAAATAATACAAAAGATCCATTGGAAGTTGGACCAAGAGATGTAGCCCAAGAGAGGGGTGAACTCCTTTATCATTTGTTGTGTTATGTGTTTTCTGTTCACTGTTATTTGTTGTTGTTTATATGCATCTTGAATGAGTAATTTCTATAAAATAAGTGTTGCAAAATTGATCCATTTTCATTTTAACACATGAATTAAATCTTGAAAATATTTTCAAGAATACAAGTCTTCTTCATTTTTAGATCAAGTTGGTATCAGAGCATAGGTTTTTGAGGACTTGATTATTTGCAAGTGTTTTGGTTTTCTAATGCTCACAAGGTTGAAACTCACAAGAGGAGAAGGTCAAATTGTAGAGCGAAGTTCTCATCCTTCAAGAAGGAAGATTATATCATCACCACAAGCTTCAAGGAGACATTCACCAAGTATGGCTCATGAAGAGAGTCATGAACATATTCCTACAGAAGATGA
>JASDQU010309260.1:120510-133007 GCA_032191745.1 Picea mariana
TGAGGGCTTGTTTTGGGATTTCGTCGATTGCATTTTCCATGGGGCTTCGTGGGTCTCGAATCCATTTGAGGTCCTTATTTGTCTTCCGAATCACTTTCTTTCGATACCCTTGACAGGTTTCGGGCTTGATACCCTGCTCATTGTGGTCTACCCGACTTTCAACTGTACCCGCCTAGTGACTGTTCGCGCGTTGGCAACCTAGTTACCTATATTTTTAGGGACATACACAAGTGACTGCGGGGGTATACCGTGGTACCTAGGATAGACATCGGGCCACACTTTGTAGAGTATACCTGAAGGGTGCTTCTGTTTTCAAGTTGCACTTGCACCGGTAAGTTGCTCTAGTGTTGGTTGTTGTAACTGTTCTTCCAATTAATTTAGTGTTTGCTTGTCTTATCTTATAGGGACTTTTTTAGTGCATGTTGTTTTTGAATGGTTAGACTACCCTAGTGTGTCTTTGATCTTCTCACACAGTGGAGGATCACAAGCTTTTCTGGTCACGAAGGCTTCTTGGCCTAGTGTCGGTTACACTGGAGCCACCCCCGCCATCACTAAGGCAAAAGCTAGACCAACAAGGGTCTTTTGAAGCGATCGAGTCACAAGAAATTGTGCCCAACCAAAATCCATAGGAATCGACTGTTGTAGACCTTGGAGAACAATCTTGTGGTTTGGTTGAAACCTCCACCACTGATCTTTTGGCACCCCCCATCGTACCGATTCATCCTTATGAGTTCCAGTTAGTGTCGCATGCAACATTGGAAACAAATGTTGTTACTCCTTCTGGGAAGTCTTCAATTCCCACTATGGTTGTTAGCACATGAGAGATTCCACCTCCTAACCCACCATCACCATTCCGAGCCACCATGGTCTCGACCGCCTCTACATTGCACAGTGGTCCAATCCTATCTCTAGCGGTGGCCACAACCCCTTTCATACCAAGTGCAATAGGCCCTCCGTTCTCATATGGGATGCCTATTTCAGGTACAAGTCCTGTACTTTCCTACTCCACTTCACAGACTTTAGGTCTAGGGGTAGGGAGCTCTAACGCTCTTCTACAAGGAAACATGGGGGGCACTCCTACTCCTTTTAACACTTTCCCTTACGGGGGAGGTCATATACCTCCTTCATCCCCTTCACTCGGTGGCATGCATCAACAATCCATCGGGCCACCTGCACACCATAGTTTATTTTGGAGCGGGGATTCAAGGACCACCTTCACATAATATTCCAGTAGGTTCAAACTGTTTTCTTTGTTCGGTGCATTTGGTAATAATGCCTTCTCGTCAAATACTTTCCCAACTGGGGGCAACCCCGGTTTCAGACAACCTATTCCTATGCAGGGTACTATTCCTGCTCAGGGGGCACACCCATGAACTTCTTCCGCAGCAGGGCCTTGGAACTCTTGGTAGGGATCTGTTCCCTCATCAGGAATGTCAATTTGGGGTAATTCTTCGCACAATCAATGGAACCCTGGACAAAGCACTATGCCTATCCCCACAGGACCAACATGGGGCAATCCTTCTCAAAGTCCTTCGAATGTAATGCATGCCCAACCATCTATGCCCTATTTTGGAAATCAGTCGATGATGTCTCCTCATAGGCAAAATCCATATGCTGGCCATGGCCATGGTTTTTACTAGAACCCAGGCCAGCAGCCAAACTTTTCCTGGAAACCTGGTGCCAATCAAACTCCAGGCCCCTTTTTCCCTGGTTATCACCAACAACCCAAACTACCTTTCCTGGCAACCTTGAATTTTCCAAACTTGACAAGGTTGTTGAATGACCTTATCTGTCATGGTCTGCGCTGGACTTCTATGCCGACGAAGTTGCCTTCGAACATCCCAAAGTTTGAAGCCAAGCCTAACGAAGATCCAGGAGATCATGTGACTACCTTCCATCTTTGGTGCTCATCTAACTCGTTGAAATATGACTCCGTACAATTGCGATTGTTTCAATGTACTCTCATTGGGAGTGCCACAAAATGGTACATTGAGCTCGATCGCTCAAGATACTCTTCCTTCAAAAAACTAGTGATGGCTTTCCTAAACCATTTCCAGTTACTTGTGAGATACGACGTTGGCATCAAATTGCTGGCCAATTTCTCACAAACAAAAGCAGACCATATCTTTGATCACATTCGAGAATGGAGGCACAGAAAGAGTTTAATTAAGGTACCAGTCCCACCAGCATTTTTGCTCGAGTGGTTTCTTAAGTCTTTGGTCCCATAGTTGTCCAAAGACATCGCGACGTCGAGAGTTTTTTCCTAAGAAGACGCCATCATGAGAGCTCAACAACTTGAGCTAATCTATTCTCAATCCAGTTTATTATATGAGATCTTGCCAGATGCACCATGCTGAATACTTGATAACACTAGACAAAGAGTTGGACCACATGCCGATGGTATTGTTGGTTCAGCACAAACAAAGTTGTTTGAGCAATTGACGAAGCAGTTGCAGCAATTGTCTATACAACACACAACAGCCAACCAAACTACTTCTTTGGTTGCTCCCCCTACCAAAACGTTGGATGTACACACTGTGCAATCAACTAATCCAAAGGATCCAACAGCCTGAAGGAAAGGAAAAACTATGAAAGAAGGGTAAGGGGAATAAAAAACCTACCGATAATGCTGGCGGGGACAACACTGAGAAACACAAGGTGAGGTATCCATGCAACTTATGCGTGGAAGACCACCCGACCCATCTATGTCCTCAGCTTGCAAAAGCCCAAAATTTTGTGACGCAGCAATAGCCTGTTGTGTTAACCAATCCATTTCAACATGGGAAAAATCTAACTCAAGCCTCTGCAAGCATGGAAGGGGGCAGCCAAAGACCCTCTCTGTCTTCAAACAACCCCACATCGGCGAATGTATATATGGTGAAGGGTGATTCTTTTATATCGACTAGAGCGCATGACTATAGTAAGCCAAGAACTTTTGAGAAGGGCAAAGAAGACGAACTCCCATCTCTTCCTCTACAGATTGAGAAGACGTTGGGAGAAACAATGACACGCATCCCCAAAGGTGCATTCAAAAAAATTTCTCACAACCCAAACGCAAGGGCCGCCCAGAACTATTCTGTGGTGGAATATTTATCACAAACCCCTTGTGCGATGTCCACTTTGGAGGTCCTCAAAAGTTTCCCTTCCCAGAGGAAAGCCTTGTTAACCTCTTTAGGATCTACTGAGACTTGTAATCTGGGTACAATCATGCTAGATACAACTGACCTAAAACCTCATCTGCCTTACCATGTAGCATTTCAGATAGTAGTGGCTTATCCCACGAAAATTTTTACTCAGAATATCTTCCACACCGTGGTCGATGAGAGAGCCTCAACATGTGTTATGTCATTGGCATGTTGGAATGTCGTTGGCCAACCCATTTTGTCTCCGTCACCTAATCTCCTCATTGATTTTGACGGTCATTCATTCCGACCACATGGTATTATTCCCTTTTTCCCAGTGCAGTTAGGAGGGAAGACCGTGTGTGTCGAGGTAGAGGTAGTCGATGCTCCCCTCGACTATAACCTCTTGTTAGGAAGGAGTTTGACTTATGCCATGCAAGCTGTGATTGCTACAATTTTTCGGGTCTTATTGTTTCCACACGAGGGCCGGATAGTGACCATCAATCAATTGTCTTTCTCTAGACCTGACCCTTCATTGGGGGCATCCACGGTCCCGATGATTGATAATCCTCAACCAAGTGTAGTCAACGTAGGGGTTGATTTGTGCCCATATTTGATGGGTACCTTCAATTACCCTCCCCCTCAAGGCGATATCAATTTTATATCCAATCACCATAAGGT
Organism: Picea mariana; assembly: GCA_032191745.1. Classification (NCBI taxonomy): domain Eukaryota; kingdom Viridiplantae; phylum Streptophyta; class Pinopsida; order Pinales; family Pinaceae; genus Picea; species Picea mariana. The sequence goes on from JASDQU010309260.1 coordinate 124,314, forward strand.
TGAGATTTTTCAAGTTTCGTCACTCCGCATGACTTACTTCGACAATCTGTGGATACCTCCTTCCCCATCGGCCATGATGGATGGGACAGGGAACCCAGGCATGTCCATTCCCTTGTCCATAGATGAAGTAGCATGCTCTTTAGTCCAGCAAGCTTCAACCAACACTGATCCAACTCCTGCACAAGAGTTCAATCCACTTCTAGAGCCTATTTGGGCTCAAGGTTCTCTCGCTGACACCAATTCATTAGACTTAGTCTTTCCCTCTGATGAATCTGTAATTGAAGCAATGACTAGTCTGAAAAAACCCTGGGAAGATCTTCATCACAGATCATACTTCCTCCCAGAGTTAAGTAGAATTGAAGCCAGAGAATTCATCTTGACTATGACTGGAGATAAGTCTTTTCCTATTAATCCCTTAGCTACACACGAGGTCTATGCTGAGGGTAATATGAAAAATATCACTAAAACGATACCTATAAATCTCTCCATAATGCCTAGTGTCATAGACAATGTTTTCGTCGGAGTATATTGCTGCCCTAAGGAGATGCCAGGCATCGACCCACAAAGAGTCGATCATGAGCTAACTTTGATTTTTTTCAAGCTCGCTTTGAGATCCGAAAGAAACATCCGGCGAGACTGCATTTATGCATTTCGATCTCGTCTAGATTAACTGAGAAAAGTAACCTTTACAGGTCTTGTTTTAATCCCTTTTTAGACCCTCTAAACATGAAAATATTGTCGAGAGATCTTGTGGCCTTTCACGTTCGTTAAACTGAAATTTCAAGTCACGTCTGTCCGATAGTAGTTTACCCCTTTTTCGGTCTGGATGGTCAACTATATGAACAAAGGTATACTCTATGGAACTTTAGTTCTTTAGAAGAGTACTCTCAGGTATAGTTTTATCCCTTTTTCGGGCCTGAGGGACTAAAATTACGAAGAAGGAACCCCCACAGAGTCCATAGTTAATCTCTTTTCAGACTCCCTAAAATTGAAAAGATCGTCGAGTGACCTTATTCTTTCACACTCGATAAACTGGTCCAGAAGAACATTCCTGATGGAGTCCATAGTTAAGCTTTTTTCAAACTCCTTAAAAATGAAAAAATGGATGAGTGATCTTGTCTTTCTCACACTCGTTAAAATGGTTTTGAATAGATGTATTGTCGGTGCTAGTTTACCCCTTTTTCGAACCGTCTAGACTATCTTCGAAAAAGGTACCCCAATGGGGTCTCCTTTTATGTTTTTTTAGACTCTCTAAATATGAAAAACCATCGATCTTACCTTCTCTAGGCTCGTTAAACTTACATCGAAGGACGTTACCATTGTGTGTTTTGTTAACCGCGTTTGCATACCTTATACACCAGTCTTGTAGCACTTTTCTTCTGCATCTTAACACCCTTGGCCCCTAGAGGATTTTTCCCAAGTATCATTATTCTAAACATCAGTCTTATCCTTATGCCTTGAACTTGTATGTTTGTAACACTCGTTCCTCCATTGTAACGTAACATTCCTTTATTCCTTTTTCCAAAATCATTGAAAAAGACAAAAAAAAAATCAAATATACCCCAAAAAGAGGAAGGGAAAAGTATTTTCTTTATTGGCAGCATAATGAGTCACCCTTGGATAAAGCACATATGTCTGTTTCTTCGTCAAACTATGGGATGTAATACAACCTTAGGAAGTTGTTCTCGCTACATAGATTTGTGTCCTCCTCCGTTTGGTTATTCTTCCAAACATATGGAGAGTTTGCGTTGCCTCCTGCTTCGTAAACTTATGATTAATGCCATGCTATCTAAGTCTCATCATTTGTCATGTTGTTATCCAAGGGAAGTTTCTACCAAGCCTGAGCCGGCCCCTCTGCGATTTGTCTCTTGCTCTCATACCCGGCCATCCTGAATGTCCAATCAAGTCCTTGTTCGAAATCAAATAAGCCTTCAGTCTGATCATCAAGATTATCTAGTCCATGATCGACGAGCTTTCGAAGACCTCTGGGTAGTGAATTCATACACTCATATTACACTCCTACCTTGATTTTTGAATATTTTGAAGTTGTTTCTCGAGCTCTGAAGATCTCATCTCTAGCCATCAGGCCATATCAGCTTCTAGAAGATGGATACTCTATATGTATATCTTTTTGATTTTGAGATGTAGCATTGTTGTGTATTGTTCATGGCTACACTTTATATAGTTATTTGACATGGATCTACAGTGTATTTGATTGGTAGCCATGATTCTATTTTTTCTTGAGCATGGGTATACCCGCCTCGATGAGACATTTGTTATTTTGTAGACGACACCTCCCAATTCGTGGTCCCTGGGTTCACTTGTTCGACACATCAGTAAATATTGGTAATGTATTTCAGCCATTAGATGCTCTTCTGACCTCACACATTAGGGGTCATCTGTTATAACCCTAATTTTCACCATACATGCTTACCTGGCATCAGGCCATCTCAGATCTCTTCTTTGACAAATCACTACTGAAAAACTCTTTAAAAAACCTCTTTTATAAGGGTCCATGCACCCTACTCCATTATTGCATGCGTGTACACGCTAGCTGACCTAAAACAACCTGTGTGGACCTACAAAATCACGAAAAAGGAAAGTTGTCAATGGAACACACAACTTTCGGTGAGTTAACTGAAACTCTCATCCATGCATGGCCGAGGGTTCGTCCAAATACCTAGCTTATTCTAGCCTATGAAAGAAGGGTTAGGGGTCCCATTTGGAGGAGGAGAATAAGAGTAAAGAAACTCTGCCCAATTTCATATTCCCATTGTCCCAACCCTTTAGCCATCCTTGTGCAAAGATAGATACAAAGCAAAGAAGTTGGAGGACATTTGAAGAGGAGCCCAGGATTAGGATTTGTGGAGTAGTTGCTGGTCTCGACATTGTAAGTTGATTCATTAAAGTTAATAATAAAGAAATGCTTTTCCTGTCCCACTATATGAGTTCTTCATAGTTTAGTGAATATATGTTTGAATCTCTAACCCATTAATCTGTAGAAAAAATGCATGTAGAGTTTGTTGCTTGTTTTGTATGCAGTTCAGTCTGAGAAGGATAGCTATTAGCAAGTGATCAAGCGTGAAGAAGGATCGACATCAAACGTCTAGAACAAGGTATGTTCGTGTAACCATGTATTTTCTTGAAAGAAATGGGGATTAAGTTTGGGGCTGTTAGAACCCTATATGATAGGGAATCAGTCTTTTGACTAATATATATCTATCTCAGGCACTACGTGTTTGCTCACGATGCTCGGCGAAGGCGGTAGAAACACCCGACACTGACCAAGCCTAAGATGGAGGCTTGTGCACGAACTTCAAAGCAAGTTCTGGTGCAACTTTATCAAAAATTTGTGAAATGGTTTGAATGACAAAATTTTTACTCTTGCTGGTCTAATGTAAGGTGGGGTTCTGTAAATTATCTTTGGTGAATTTGGAAAAATTTGCCCCTCGGCCTTCATACAGGGTTTTATGCAAAAAATTAAAGAAGTATTTTCCAAAATTTTATATTGGCCAAGGGCCAATCTCCAAGCATTCAACCACAAGAGCTAGCACAAACCAACACATCCACACAAGCAAGCGCCAACGCCTAACTCCAGAGTATAGCCTTGGGCTCATGTCATCAAGTGCATGTTGCAAACATGCAAATATATAAAGGCTGTAAAATCCCTTCTCCACGCGCATGTGGGATATTGCGTAGAGAATAAAAAAATATATGTAAACAACAACATTTAAAACCCTTTGCCAGGCATTTGAAACCGGTTTCAAGGTGTCGATGGCAGCTCCACGCAACCAGTCAACAACAACGCCATACACAATACATGAGTCCCGCTGAGATCGCTACCTAAGAAGCAACAAGGAACAAGAGGAACTTCCTGAAATAGTATCTCTTGGTGAATATATAGGTCCAGGAGAACAAACATTGGTAAGCGTCGTGGGAGAAAGCCAAAAATACACTATGATGAGAGAATGTATTGGCGTGAATGCTTGGAGCCTGGGTGGCCATCTCACAGTCATTGTCTCTCTTGTCATCATACTTTTCTTTCTATTTCAGAGTTTCAGACACATAATAAGGGAAAATGTGCATCGAACAGAGCTTCAGTTCTGGAGGAAGCTACAGAGAATAATGATGTGGCTCCAAAGGTGAAAAGGCGAAAAATGGGAAAGCAGTCACTCACAGGCAGATCGTGTCTTAGAACCGATGAAGACTGCCTCACAGACTCCTCCAAAGAAAAGGGGAAAGTCATCACTTCTCTTCTCAAACTCTAGTGAATTTAAAAAGAAAAGGCCACAAGCATTCCATATGAGTTGACAGAGGTATGTAAGAAATTTATAGTTCCATGTTCAAATAAAGATTTAGCACGCGACATAGGCTTGATTGCCTCTAATGATATAACAAGTTTTGTCTCAGCACCATCCTATTCACCTTCACTTGATCCAAGTCTCATGATCTGCCTTTCCAAACACGGTGGAGGTGGTTTAGACCTCTCGGCACCCAACCATTCTACTCTTGATGTTGTATTAGTACAGAGCAGACTAACATCCATGCTCCTTTGGGTACTTCACATACAGTCGTCAACTCACGCCTTACCTCTTCACATTTGGCTGTACTAGGTGAAAACATGAATGGAAAAATGCATCAAATGGATACAAATCTAGGGCCTGGCTCCAAGGTGGACAATGGAAGAAACTCAGCCATCTTATTGAGGAACACAACAACCAACTTTCGAATATTTGCAAAGCGCATTGTTCCTGAAACTTCCATGAAGCCATTTTTAGGAAGGATGTTGCCAATTTTAAGAAGACTTAAGATCAATTTGTTTGATATGGATGCTGCTTTATCTGAACCAATCCTAGAGCCCTCAAAAGCTTGTTTGCCAAAAAGACGTGCTTGGCGTGCATTTGTGAAGTCTTCAAAATCAATATTTGAGACGGTTGAAGCCACAATAATTTTGGAACATATGATCAAGACTGATTGCTTGAGAAAACTATGGTGGTATTGGTCCTCATGCTCAACAGCGGTCAAAGTATCGACAATATCTGCTCTAGCATTAAAGATCTTTGCCCTTGATGCAACTGTTATGTATAGGAAGTCATCAATTACTTCCGAACCAGCAGACACCCCAAAGTTGAGCAAGCCTCGCCAGAAAAAGAAGGACGAGGATGGATAGCGATCAGGGTATTGGCTGATATGTATTATATTTTCCTGAAGGGAAGGCCCAACAGAAGAATGTTCTGGGGTATACCTTATTATTTTTTCTCTTGTTCTAAATTTTCTCGACTGGAGTCCAATTGCAGGTCATTCAGATGATCAAATCCCATTTTCTGTAGCATTGAAAGGATCCGAGAAAGCAGATAGATCAATGTTTGAAGCGTCGTTCAAATGTATCTGGCAATCAAAGGGCATGTGGCCATTTAATTTCATGAGTGACCAATAGAAAGTTTCTAAAATTTAAATCAAAATAATCCTACCATTCACAATACCCCACCTCATGTCACTCCACTCACCACACACCTACGTAATATCCCACTCCCCCTATGCCATTACTCCTACCCCACCTACCCCCACTACCCATTTCCCTACGTCACCATCCACTAATTCCCTCCATAATCCCACCCACCTAAACTCCCATACATTTTCATATACGCGCCCCCCTCATCCACCATATCAAAACTAATCAACGCACCTTGTTTAATTCTGGACCCCCCCGCGAGTTCGACAATTAACGAGGGGGGGGGGGGTCCGGAATCATAAATAAACCTCACACAAATCTAAACGGCCCAGATCCGACCACTGAAATCAACGGACCATATTAAATTCCGGACCCCCCTGGGCGGTCTGCATTTAACGAGGTGGGGGGGGGGTCCGGAATACCATTTTCCCGCCAAAAAATCACTTTCCCCAATTTTTGTCAATATTTGTCTGTGTTACCATGTCTTCGTCCGAGGCAGATTCTGGGCAAACGGAGACAAATTTTAAAAATACGAGAGAGGTTTTTGCTCAGAACGGAATGAGGAACAAAACCATTTTTCCATTTTTTGTAACTAAGTTACGAGCAGAGAGAGTCAAAGACATCTTCGAGGCCTATTTTTCCATATTTTGAATTTTCCGTTTCAGTCCCGATTTTGCAGGAGCTGTCACGGCCAGCTTGGGACGAATTTGGCGAAACCGAAAGAGGTTTTTTTCCAGAACATGCCCATATACAATAATATCTTTCATTTTTCACCCAGGTGTCATCATTGAAGAGATAATCATGTCTGATCGGACCCCTGTTTCACAAAAAAACGGTTCATTTTTCATGGCAAAAAACTCTGAATTTCGTGGGAGTGGTGGCTATTTTTGGCCGAGGCGGTTAAACCGACTTGTGAAACTTGTTGGGATGATATATATTATTTATTGAGATGATTTGAATGTAAAAGGGTTGGATCTTCACGCCCTGGGGGCTATCAGGCTGTAACATTTTTGAAGAGATCTGTCATTAATGAAAGAAGAGGCACTTTACAGGATTCCTGCGCATGTTTACTGGTGATGTGATTTCTCAGTAAATGTTTTCTTGCTCTGTAATCATCTTGTTTTTCTAAAGCTAATATTTAAGAGTAATGTATGTCTCAGGATTTATCTCTGATACCCTGTTTCCGATTCCAAAGATTTCAATGTTCATCTTCTAAATATCTTCAATTAAGAGATTCTTAAGTGCTTGTTAGTTGGAGTTATTTTCATTATCTTTTCTTCTGATCATCATTTTAATTATTAAAGATCCAGTGAGTGTGTTATCTCGCCTTGTGAAGGATTTCTTCAGCGTTACTGGTTGTATCTCAGATTTAATTAATTATAGACCCCATAGCCCAATGGAGGAGTAGACTGTCTCAACCAATTCAAAAACACTTTGACAACAAAGCCCACTATTCTCATTACCTAGCCTAAAATATCTCTTCAAACAAAGCTATATCAGACAGAGAGATCCCTCTCTGAGTCTTGGAGGGATAGATCTAAGACTCGAAGTGGTTTTGATGTTGCCTCTATGTTTGCCTTACAGCCTTGGGCAAATTACAGAGTGGTAACAGGGGCGACGGTAGAAAGTAGGATTCTTTTAGTCTTATCTGCATGCATAATATAACCCTAAATGCTAGTCCGTAGGGGGATTTCCCACCAGAACAACCACCCACAGGCCAATGGAATAGTCGAAGCCTTCAACAAAATTATGGAAAGGGGGTTAACAAAGCTTTTTTGTGCAAACCATGAGGACTGGGAAGATAGATTTCTAGTTGTACTATGGGCATACAGGACAATAAAAAAAAGACTCCATAGGCATACACAGTTCCAGTTAGTTTACGGGAGAGAAGAAGCGGTGCCTGCAGAATTTATCGCCCCAATTTTATATATTACACAAGACACACATATGACAGAGGAGGAATCAATGGCGTAGAGGCTTAAGGAATTGCAGGAACTCGAGGAAACCATATTTCTAGTAAACTTCCATCAGTCGGTTGAAAAAGCAAGCCAAAAATCTTGGCATGACAGGCACATTAAGACCAAGGTATTCATGCAAGGAGACACATTACTACTCTACAATAGTTGGTACTAGAAGCATCTAGGCAAGTTGTGCATGCACTGGTTGGGACCGTTCATAATTGTGGAGATCCAACCCTCAGGAGCAGTCAGACTCGTGCAACTATATGGTGTGTTGTGGCCAGGCTAGGTGAATGGCACTCACCTAAAGCCCTACCTGTCTCAAAAATGAGAAAGAAGGGACTCTCTCTCTAGCTCAAAGGAGCTTATACATTAGTAGATTTGAGTTTTCTAACATTTTTGTAAAATTTAGTTAATAAATTCCATGTGCGCAGTGTTGTGCTATGACACATAATTCATTTTTTTGTTTATGTGTTATTTAATATAGAACTAAAGACTCAACAGTGTAGGACCCAAGGTATAGGAGAATCCATTAATGACAGTCATCAATGTGATAGGGACAACCTTTGTGGTCGGAGGGAGGATGAATCCGAGTACTGTTTGAATCCATGTGCCACACGAACCCAGTCTAGTCACAACCTTTATTTCCATTTCGGTACCCCATCTGAGGTTAGTTAAGCCATAAATCCGCGTTATGCAAAGATTCCCTCGAAGTTCACACCGGGATACCCACTCGTCAAATAGAAAGGTTTGAAATCACCCACATCCCCATTCCACTCACGCAAATAAGTTAATGCTAGAATTGCCCCATGGGATTTACCCTGCTAAACTGTCTCGTCGGACAACACAGATCCAATCATGTCCATACAGTCATGATCACCCACAGTTATTACTAAACTTGACCGCTAAGCCAAGTATAAGGCCCTGAGAACTCACTCAAGAATGTATTGTTCCAAAAGAACATAGCCATTTCTGAATTCAACAGAGCAAACTAGCCTGTACCATTGTGAAACCCACAGTCGTAACCTTAATCCTTAGCTGCCACAGAAGTGGTAATGCTGAGAGCCATAGTAATCCGAAGTGCTATGTCTAAAGAAGCAGTTCCAGATGAGCCCTATGACCCATGAGTCAAGATCGTAGGCGATCTCAAGGGGAAGGTGGAGCATGTTAAGCTCCTCGATATTGACCTCATAGATTCATCCTTGTTTCCTCAAATGCACACAGATGTTTTTTGGGAGATGGCTCCAGATGGAATTAGAGGTATGCAATTTTTGCCAAAATTAG
>JASDQU010309261.1:0-25365 GCA_032191745.1 Picea mariana
AATAAATTAGACAATAAATATTAATCTATTATTTCATTCATAACTGAGTGAGTTGGATTTGTAACAGAACTATAAGTGTAGTTAAGTGAGTTAAGATCAGTTGTACTAGTTGTAACTAAACTTGCACTAGTGAGAGTTTAGTAAATCAGTGAACTCACATGCAACTGAAGATTCACCACGGTTAACTACATGCATGTCAGATCCAATGGAGACCCAGTTGAGATAATAGGTGAAAGGGACAATTTGGCTATCAGTTGTGATTTGATCACACATGTAGTGGATATGTTTATGAGCATGTGAAAACTAGTCAATTATAATTCGATTGTGAGAATTCAAATAGCAGAGATTGTACAGAGGAGGCAGGTTGTCTGGACATGGAGAATTGACACATGTATTTGCTAATTTGTGTATGACAGTGTGAGACGATTGCATTGTATTGAGAGCTCTTGGATTAGAGTTTTGTATGAGATTGTTTCATGATTCATGATATACATAATATATGATAGTGGGGTTTTTAGCTTTACGCTTTCCCCGTAAAAATTTTGTGTTATGTGTTCTTGATATTTCACTTTGTGATTGTGGTTTTGATCATGGTTTAATTTCCACAAGAATAATAGTAGAAGTGATTCTATATTTAACAGTGGTGTATAATTGTTAGATTAGGAGAATCGTAGGAAATACTTAATTTGTATTGAAATTTCTACACAATTAATGTGCATGTGCTCTGTCCTTCCATGTTCTTCTGTCTCACCTCCTCCGATAATAAGGATGAGACCACTTCATAAAAATTCAATGCATTTGTATTACTACCTATGGCTACAACCAGACTATCCCACGAGTCTGGTAAAGAGCACAGTAAACTGATACACTTCTCTTCATCTGAAATTTTAATCTCAATAGATACTAACTCACTTACCATAGTATTGAAGGCGTTGAAATGATCTGACACCAAGTCTCCATCTCTCATCCTCAAGTTATACAACTTCTTTATGAGAAAAATGTTATTTACTAGGGACTTAGACTGATACAACTTCCCCAACTTATCCCATAAATATTTGGCTATAGCTTCCTCTGATACATTCAGTAATACTAAATCTGAAAGACATAGTTGAATTGTGATCTTCGCCTTCTGATCCAACGTTTTCCAGTCAACTATTGAAGTTCCTGTAGGTGCAGTACCTGGATCCACCATGATCCACTGATATTTATCCACCAACATATCTTCCATGTTGAGCTTCCACAACTCAAAACTTTACCCAGTAAACTTATTTATCTCCATTTTCGAATTGTGCATCATTTCTTTTCACCTGAAAAATCAATACCAGAGATCTCCCACTGTAACAAGGCTTATCACAGTCTCGAGCCAAACCCTTGACCACAAAGGCATCCCCCTGAAGCCAACAAAGCTCTGATACCAAATGTAGATTTTAACCTTGTACAATATTTTACTGCAAATAGATTTTCAATAAAAGAATAGAAAAGATACAATGGAAAATACACACACATTACACAGATATTTTTCCCCTAGAAACCCAAAATAGAAAAACCAACATATTCTATATTCATTCATAGTGATACATTGTTTACAATACAATATACATATACGATCCAACAACATCCAAAACCCTAACCCAATGATCTAGATTAGTAAAAAACCCTAATTCCTTAACCGGAAATAGAAAACCATTGACAAAAACCATGTACCGAAAAACTGTCCAACAATGGAAAAAAAATCGAGGCGACACGAAAAATGAGGCAAAAATGCAACATGTTTCTCGAGGAAACCCCTCAAACCCCCTTGCACACCCGACACAACATAGCAGACACTATATCTAGTTGTGTAAAGAATATAACATATACCCAACAATTTTCTCATTTATGTTTTATGTTAAAAAGTCTTTTGGAGCCTCATTGTATTCATGTTCTTGTGAATGAGCGTAGCCTTCACATTTCTTCTCAAAGATACGCTGCAACCATTCAAGAAATTTTGTTTCAATTTGCAATTTTACAGTTTCAACAGGTTCTCTTTATTAATAGAAGTCAAGTTTTATTGTATCTCTGTGTGTTTCTAGCTATACATTTATATTTAATTTCATTCCATTTATAAATATAGATCAATCGTTTTCTTATTGTTCTCCCTCTGGATGTTTCTCTTCTTGTTTTTGTTCTTCTTCTTGCTCTAGTTCTTCATTTTCTTGTTCTTCAAACATGTTTGAATTACCACTTTCCTTCTTGTTCTTCTAACATGTTTGAATTTCTATGTTCCTTCTTGTTCTTCATCAAATCTATTTCACAAAAAATTTCATTGATGCTTTCCACTATCTTGTTGAGTCTTATATTGTATAACTTATATGATTTTATTTTGCATGACTACCCAACAAATATGCCTTTGTCCACCCGAGAGTCAAATTTTTCAATCTTCTTGTCTTCCATTTTTATGTAACACTTGCTTCCAAACACTCTAAAGTGCTTGAAATTGGTCGGTATTCCTTTCCATAACTCATATGGAGTATTATCTCTATTAATTCTTATCAATTATATGTTCAATATATTAATGTATGTATGCACTTCTTGTCCCCAAAATATACCACTTAACTTGGATCCATTCAACATGGTTTTGTCCATTTCTTGTATAGTTCTGTTTTTCCTTTCAACAACTCCATTTTGCTGAGGTGTTCTAGCTATTGATAATTGTATTTTTATTCCATGTTATTCAAATAAATCCTTGAATTCATTTGAAGTAAAATCACCTCCATTATCTAATCTTAATCATTTTAGTTTTAAATCAGTTCCATTTTCAATCAACTCCTTGAATACCCTAAAACATTCGAAATCTTATGACTTTTTCTTGAGGAAGCAAACCCAGGTAATTTTGGTGTAGTAATAAATGAGTACGATGAATTAATGTTCACCATCCAGTCCTTTTGTTATCATGGGCCTACATAAATCAGTGTGTACAATCTCCAATGGTTGTGTCGTATAGTATTCCTTTGTCTTGAATTCAACTTTTGTTTGTTTTCCATGACAACAGTGCTTAAACGTAGTATTCGTTGGATTTGTAATTTCTATAATTTGTCTTCCACTTGCTTCCTCCCGATATTGAAAATATGATCAAAGTGTATATGGCCCATTCTCCTATGCCAAATCCAACTTTCATATTCTTTTCCCAAACAACATTTTTCTTCTTTTCTCTAATTCAATATGTATATGTTGTTTAGAGTCCTTTCCATTGTTTCCACTAATATGGTTGATCCTTCTTTCATTATTTCACATTATTTTGAATCGATTATAAGTGTGTGTCCATGATCAAACATTTGGTTCACACTTAGAAAAGTATGTTTCATATTTTCAACAAGTATGACATTTTCTACCACAACATCTTTGTTTCCAAGACTGAATATGGATTTTACTATAATTTTGGTTGACTTATCATTTCCAAACGTGACAAATCCCTCTTTTTCTTTATTTAATGTTAAAAATCTATTTTTTTTCTTTAGTCTTATTCTTTGAGCATCCAATATCAATATATCAATGGATTCCTCTATTTTGGGCTTGTAAGGAAAACCCACATTCCTCAACCTTCAATTTTTCTTGATTCCTTTTCCAAGTTCTTTGTTGTTCCCTTATATGATTGAAAGTAACATGCCTAGTTTCCCTTGAAGAAATTATCAAATAACTTCTGCAATTTTTGGCTATGTGTCCAAAATTGTTACATTTGTAGCATTCAATTTCATAACCCAGAGCACCAAAATTGTTATAATTTATGTCGAATTCCTCACGAGGCTTTCTAGGATAATTATCTTCATAATTATTCTTGTGATTTTCATAGATACTTATGTTCTAGGTGTTTCTACCCTTTGCATAGGCTCTACACTTTATGGCTTTATGCCCGAAATTATTTCAATAATAACACAAGACAATAAAAATATTTTGGTACCTAGGTGTGTGTGATATTGTAGTTGGTGTTATTCTTCTAAAATCATCATCTTATTCTTTGGTATTCTTCATTTCTATTTGTTGATTCAATATTCCTCTGAATGTACAATATTCTTCTTGATTTTTATTTATTCCTAGTTTATGTATGTCCTCCTTTAGACTCTTTCATTCTTCTTTATTGATGGAACCCTTCATAGTATCTATATAAATTCTTTGCTCTCCTTCATTCCCTGACATCATAGAACTTGAACCCTCATCAATATTACTTTTTTTGTATTCAAGTCCAGACTTGTCATAGAATGGTTTTTTATTGCAGATGATTTCATCCAATATTTTGGTGCTACTACCAAAATTTAGTTGGATGTCCTTCTTATGTAGTTCCTTTCTTAGTGAGACTATTTTATCTTCCATATTCTCTATTATTTTAATCTTTTCTTATAGTTGTCTCTTGAGTGTTTCTTCAATCACTTTGTCTTATTCCAACTGAATCCTTAGATCTATGATAGTCTGCTTGACTTCTTCAGAAAATTTTCTAGGATTTTGAAAGCTTTCCTTTAGTTTACTTAACTCTTCTTTGAAAAACTTGTTTGAAAGATTAATTCTGCCTCAATATTCACTTGTCCTTCTTCTTCATATTCTCCTTCATTATTTTTAGTAGTTTCCTCTTGAGTCTCTAACACCATGAAGAGTACTCTTCTTGAGTCATTGTCACTATCACCATCTTCATTGGATGAAGAACTATCATCTTTATAATAGAGGATTTTTTTTTAAATATTCCTTTCTTTCTTTCCTTGTCTCTTTTTTGATATTTCTTTTCTTTCTTAGGGACTTCTTCTTCATCACTATCTGAACCCCTTGCATAAGGACATTTGGAAGCAAAATGGCCAACTTTACCACAATTAAAGAATTTGAAAGGAATATTACCTTTGTACTTCTTGGTTCCTCTTTTTATCTTTCTCACAAAGTTGGCTTCTTCTTCATTATTTGAATCATCACTATTTTTGGAGTAGGGTTTTGACCTTGGATTGTTATTTCTTGTCTTATTAAAGGCTTCAAAATTTGCTTCCCTTATCCATGGATTTTCATGTTTTGTTCTCATTTCATATGCTATAAGTATTCCATGTAATTCATTCATGCTCAACATAGTGAGATCTTGTGTTTATTCTAGAGCTAAGATTTTAGAGTCAAATATCATTGGGAGAGATCTCAGTATCTTTTGAACAATAACTAAATTTTCAATATTTTCTCCCAATCCTCTTATAGTATTCACAATTTCATCAACTCAGAGAAAATAATTTGCAATATATTCATCTTCCTTCACTCTCATGTGTTCAATTTTTTCTCTGTAAGTCTAAAGCTTGACCCCTTTGACTTTAGCATCTCGTTCATAAACATTCTTAAGCTTGTCCCAAATTTCCTTTGCAGAATCAGAATGCATAGCCTTAACACATTCTAAACCTGTTAGACCACTTAGAATGGAATTTATAGCCTTTGAATTGTATTCACTAATCTTTTCTTAGCACTATTTGTTGGGGGAGAAGCTGGTGCAATGTATCCATTTACTACAGCTTGCCAAACATCACATCCTTGTGCCTGCAAAAATGCTCTCATTCTTATGCTCCAAAAAGAATAATTTATCCCATCAAACAATGGTGTTTCATTTTTGGTAAATTCTCCTTTATTATCCATGATCTTCCTTCTAGTGGTTAGACTATTCTTGAAGGAACCCACTCTGATACCAATTGTTAGAATATTCTATAATACTGAGAGGGGGGGTGAATCAATATAGAGTTATTTCAACAATTTTAACCTTCAAGAACTACATAAACACTAACCATTAATCATGTCATTCATAATCACATAAATTCATACACATTGCACACATATTCTTATGTGGAAACCCAACTAGGAGAAAACTACATAAACTTTTTTTAAGTAGTTTCAAGATTTTACAAGCACCAACTTGAAGAAAGCACCCACTCCCTACATTTTCCAGCACCTACTAGAAGAAGACACCAATTCCCTTGGAATATTTTAAATGGTGATACAAGATCAAATAAACATTCAAATATAATCCCAAAATCACTTCTTAAATCTACATAAAAAAAAAGATAAGAATTGTACCTTGAATATGCAAACTTGTAAGATTTGTCACAAGCACAATTTTTCGTTTCTGATTCTGAAACTTGAACATAAGATACTAGGATCCATTATCCTTGTAATGAAACAAGTGGAATTAAATTTGGACCTACCAAGCTTTAGATATAATCATTTTATCTCGAACACATGTTTGGGACTAGTTTCTAGATTAGTTGCAAACCCTAACTTCCAACAAGTATAACTATTTACTCGTAATGAATCAAGATATGAAACTTGTACCCAATATTCTTTGATATATTATATAAAATTTATCCAATTTATTTCCTTGAAATGCCACCCAAAAAACATTAGAGATAAAATGGCAAGATGACTTGTTTTGAAGAAGAAAATCCTAGTTTTAAAAACCTCAACTTCCACTGAGTATAACTCCAAACTTGTAATGAGCCCAGCCTGAAATTCATACTTAAGACTCTTCGCTATCTCTTCTAAAACACCTCCAAGTTTCTCTATCTAACTCATTCTAGAAAAAAAATTATATCAAAAATTCCAACCTGACCTTTGAAGAAAACCCTAGAACAAACCATCACAAGACTTCATCTTCCCTTGGAATTTAACCCTTCTTCACTTCATCTTCCCTTGGAAACTCACTACTCTAGGATGAAATTAACTACTCTTACTTGGAAAGGTTGAATTGGTGTGATAAAAATTCCAAATTAGGCTCCTCTTATTTATATGACTCTTCTCCACATGATGGGGTGCAACCAAGGGTCACACCTCTTCCTTAAGGATGGTCGACCTTAGGGGTTTCTTTACTTTACTTTAGGGGCTTATTATCTTTGATTTACGATCTTATTAACTTGACTTTAGGGGTGTCTTCACTTGGTTTTATGGATTCCTCAAGGATCCTTCAAGGCTCCATTTGTGTACAACTCAAAGTGGGCATGTGGAAAAAACCATATGTTATCTCATCCCATGAGGTCCATGCTTAAAAGATACGCCATAAGGGGACCACTTTAGAGTTATAAAGACTTATGTCAAGGCTCCTTCAAGGCTCTTCAATGATTCTTCAAGTGGACACAACATCGTCACTTTTAGAGGATTATGGGCTTTTCTTTAGGGATTTTTCTAAGGTTTACATCAATGACAACCAATTTTCCAACATACCCCCCCTTGAGTTTCTTGCTCCACCTTCACTTTCTTCCACATTTTCCCTTTCAATTAATGAATTAAATTATCTTCCAATTTTGTCTCTTGAAGGAGAATTGTCCTAGGTTTTTATCCTCGAATCAAGTCTCTAACTAATTCTTGCTTAGTGACAAATCCCATTCTCTTCCAATTCTAAGAGAGCATCTTCATTTCTCAATGATGGAAGGTTTTCTTCTATTCCTAAAGTCCATTGATAACATCGATTTAGATCCTAAAATTCAGTCCATGTTGACTACTTATTTTCTTTTGTTTCTTATTTTTTTTCATATTGTCTTCTTCAAACTCCATCCCTCATCCTCCTCTTCATCATCTTAGGCCCATGAAGTTTTTTTCCTATTTAATAGGATAAAGGGGCAACAGATTAAAGAAGGGGAATATATGGACATAGAGGGGTCAATTTAGGGAATTCCAAAAGGAGAATCCAGCTAAGACGACACTAGAATTACAAGGGATACAAGTTATGCATGAGTAACAACAACATTAGAGGGTTATAGGGAGGGAGAGGGGGAGGAGGCACCACCAAAGGATTAGGAGCATAGAAAAAGGGTTTGGGTCAGAGAGGGCTACAAAAATATTAGAATTATAAGGGTTTGGAGGAGAATTTCCAAATCACTTATCAGAGTAACAAGAGGTGGATTCTTAAGGGATTGGGGATTTTTATCCATCACTCTCCAATCATTTAACTCTTGGGACAAGGACGGAGGAGGTTGTTTTGTAATTGTTGAAAAAGTGCTCATATTCGTGATCAATTTTGCATTTTAATGGAAATAGTTCATGGTCCAAGGGTTGGTTATGGGTCCAATCATCCAAAGAGAGTTTGATATCCTTTGGGATTCCTTTTTTCACGTCAAATTATACACAGATTATAGCACATGCAAACATGCCTAATTTAAGCTCAAAGTTTTTGATATACTTACCTAGTTTAATCCCAATTTATGTAGGAATTCACCATTCTATCAATGCAAGGGAAAATGAATAAGTATAAAATAAACCTTGACTACTAATGAAACATCAACCTTGAGATCCAAGTCCAATGTCCATATATTCATATACATACCCCATGCCCATAAAGTAAGGACCACTCCAAAAAATCAGATATCGATGCTCCTTCAACTCCAATAGGAAAGTGTAATAGTCATAGACATACAAGAATTAGGAGAGATTTATCCTAATGAGATTCATCCAT
Organism: Picea mariana; assembly: GCA_032191745.1. Lineage (NCBI taxonomy): Eukaryota > Viridiplantae > Streptophyta > Pinopsida > Pinales > Pinaceae > Picea > Picea mariana. The sequence goes on from JASDQU010309261.1 coordinate 8,429, forward strand.
TTTCTTGCATTTGTCGGTCCATTACCTAGCGAGAATGCCACATATTAGTGAACTAGCCTATAAAGATGTGATTTTCCAGTGTTAATGCCTTGAATTGAATATTTTTTGAAGGATGTTTTACATCTAGAACCACATCAAATTTCTTTTAAAATCACATAGGGGTTTGTTTCAATCTAAAGGAAGCTTTCCAAAACATGACTATCCAATTGAATGCATAAGCTTCCATGGAGAGAGGGGAGAAGTAAGAGGGGCTTCCTCTACCAAAAACAAGGCCGTGAGGACTAAAGGCTAATAATGTGATGAATATATTTTCTCCATTATATATGACCTATTTGATTTGATTCAATGATGTTGAGGAGAAGTTATATGGGAATTTATTGGGTGAATAGATTTATTTTTGTTGTTTAAAGAGTGTAAGACTATGTTGAAGAATTGACACAACCTACACATTGTAATGAATAACTTTTGTGTTCATATAAGTGATTTTATCATAGATGGTATATTACAATATTAAAGAAAAATACCAAGTAAATTAAAATATTTATTATTAAAATAATATTCATTTTATTTTTTATTATTTCATATATTTTTTCAATTAATTGTATTTTTCATTTTTTCATGAAAAAAATGTTTATAATGTCTTTATGTCTTTATCTTATTCAAACAAATATCCATAAATGTAATAATATATATTTATAATTGATTGAGATGCTAAATAAATATATAGTTTAAATGTTTTATGTTTTTATTCTTTTCTTAGTATTTTTTTTGATGAGTTTTTTTCAAAATCTATTATAAATTTGGAAAATTATAGATTTTAGTCATTGAGATTACACATTTTAAATGTCTTGAAATTTTTGAAAATATTGAATTGATTTATTATTAAAAACAATTTAAACAATATAAAATTGTAATTTCACCCAAAATTATATTACCAATAATAATTATTGAAAAATAAAAAATATAAAACATTTAAATATGTACCAAAAAAAACATCTATATTTAATCCATATTTAAGAGCATATTTGAAATTTTTGTTAATGCCAACATAACCATCCCATTCACATATAATATCAACATCCATAATAATCTCTATAAAAACATGCACAAACATTTACATTAGTCTATATCAGTGTCTACTTTCCTTCACAGTATACACGATCTACATTCTACATTAGAGTTTATATTGGTGTCTACTTTCTTTAACACTAAAGAGAAAACTATTGCGTTGTTTGTAATGTCATAATGTAATGATTTGTTTGTTGGAGACGAGGTTAAAGTTGTCTTACTTGACATAAATATAAGACTCAAACCAAAAATATACATGAAATGATTTCATCATTAATAAATCAATTTTTTTATCATAATTAAATTAATAAATCAATATCTTTTTTTTATCATAATTAACTTGGAGAAGTTTTTTTATACTTTGCGCATACCTGTGTATTTATTAATAAATAAATCATATTATTAACTATTAAGTTTTTTATTAATAATTAAATCATATTATTAAATATTAAATAATATTAATTTTTTCAAAAATATGTTTTTTTTAACAATAATTAATATTAAATTAATGATAATATTTTATTTGTTTAATTATTAATAAATTATTATAACTTCATTACTTTTATTATATACAATATAATAATAATCAGTAACAAATAAATATTTATGTGAAATTAACAAATATTTATTAATAATATTAATTTTTTCAAAAATATGTTTTTTTTAACAATAATTAATATTAAATTAATGATAATATTTTATTTGTTTAATTATTAATAAATTATTATAACTTCATTACTTTTATTATATACAATATAATAATAATCAGTAACAAATAAATATTTATGTGAAATTAAAGTTGTATAGTATAATAAGAATGAGGAGGGGAAGCTTTCTACTTAGTAAATATAATAATCTTGTAAATATAGGATTAATATAAAACACTAATGTTAATAAGAAATACTAAAGTAAATATGCAAATGTAATTTGTGGTTATTAGTTCTTATTATAAGATTTATTAGTCATGAGTATAGTAGTAAATGAATGTATTTCAATATTGAATGTATTTATTGTTGAGTACATTGATAATAATTCATTCTTTACTAAGTTGGATTATGTTGACCATGTTTTCTATGTTGATTATGATTTACTTTATTGATCATAATTGATTAGGTTGATTGTGGTTAATCATGGTTGACTACGTTGACAATAAGTAACTGTGTTGAATATGTTTCCTATGTGTAGCATGGTTGATTGTGTTGATCGTAATTAAATATATGTTGACTATGATGACCATTATTAATAATAATTTGACTACATTGATCATATTTCATTATTCACCATCGCAGACAATGTTGTCCATGTTCATTACATTAATGACCAAGTTCACTATGATCCCTAAGTTGACTATGTCGACCATGATTGACTTTTTGGATATAGTCAATTGTAATTGACTATGTTGACTACAATTAACTATGTGTTGTCATGGCTCACAATGATTGACAATGGTGATCATAGTTTATTGTCGACCATGGTGGGATATGATGTCTATGTTGACGATGTTCATTATGTTTCCTATGTTGACTATGGTTGAAGTTATTAGTTCTAGTTAACTATGTTATCTAGGATTGATTATTTTTACTATATTGACCATGGAAAACTATGTTGACAATGGTTAACTATTCCAACCATAGTTGTCTATGTTGAGCATTGTTAACTATAAATATGGTTTAGTATGATGGTTAAACATGGTTGTCTACATTGATCATAATTCATAGTTGACTATGCTAGACTATGTGATCATATCCACTACGTTAACTATGATTGATTTTATTGACCATAGTTGACTATGTTCATTGTAATTGACTATTTTGACTATATTAAATGCAATTGACTATGTTGACAATGTTCATGGTTGATAAGCATTGACTGTATTGATCATAATTCACTATGGACCATGGTGGACTATGTCATCCATATTGACTATGTTACCATGTTCAATATGTGGATTATGTTGACCACAATTAACTTTCTTAACCTTAATTTTATGTAATTGGCCATGATTAACTATGTTTACCATGACTGACTTCATTGAACATGTTAACCATAGTTGATTATACCAACTAGAGTTAACAATGTTGACCTTATTCTTAATGTAGCTATCTATGGTTGACTATGTTTATTATCGTCATCATGTTCACTACATTGCCTACATTGATTATGTCGACTATGATGATAATGAAATGCTTCTGGACAACTAAGAGAGAAATCAAACCTACAATTGATTTGAGAAATGCATGAAAACATATCTATTATGCTAAGAGTATAATAATTTATAAATGGGTTGTGATTTTGTCTCACATACATGCATGTTGTAAGAAAGTATGGCATCTTAACATCATGATAGATTCCATATATTTTTCACTTGGTGGATCATTGGAAAACCTTTGTTGTATACATGCACAAAAATATACACACAAATTCAATATTAATAATGGAATAAAAAATGTAATATGGAAATAAAACAAATTATAAAAACATTATAGGTATGGGCAGAGAATTTAGAAGACATGTCTTGAACCAAATAAATTATATTTATCTTTCAAAAGAAGGATGAGAACTATTGTAATTGATACTTTGTAATCAATCTTTGCAATTGATGAGCCTAATTATTGTCTATCCCAAAGGCTCCTCTTTGGCACATTTTTCCACCATAATATGACTTAATACTTGTTTTTTACCATATTTAATAGCAAGTCATAGATATTTTTGCATTTTTCTTAGTAAATGTATTGTTAGGTGGATTTTTGTGTATATTATGCCTTTTTTCTCTAATATTTATGCCAAAATATGTGTATAGCTCCAAACAAGTCGAACCTCGTGAGTCAAGGGCACCAACCTCCTAAAAACACGAGAGTTTTTCCCCTCAAAGCACTACCAACCAATGATCAAGGGACATTGTCCCCACCTACCTTTAGAGTGGTCCTTGTTTATTAATGCTCACTCCTGATAAAAACAAAATCAAGATAATAGGTGTAATTGGATGAGATACCTCATTTACCCACTTCTCTCCTCAATATAAGCAAGGGAGGTCTAACTTAAAGACTATATACAGGCCTCTAGTCTAGGAGAGAAGGGACCTATTTTTGGAGAGTATTGTATTGATACTTTTGTTCTGAAGACTTTTTTTGAAGACTTGTAGCTTTTTTTCTCTTGATGTATTCCTGATGTTAATGAAATAAATATGGTTTTGATTTCATCGTATTAAGTATTCTCAAGGTTCCTTATGTTGATGGGGTAGGACCCACTCAAGAGGGCTCAAGGACCCTTTGCAATTTATGTAGTTTTCAGGCATGTTAATTAGTGATTAGATAACATATCATTCTATTTTGAAGTTTAATTTAGTTTTGCATGATTAATTCTTGTTTCTTTCAAGAGTATCATTGATTGGTTAGTTAGAATGAGAATCCTATAGAAATGTTCAATATCCTTTTGGAGCACTCTTAGGTGCCTCCCAAGGCCAAAAACCTTAGATTCATTTCATTTATTTATAGTCTAGATTTGTTGATGCTTCTAAATATCTACACTACCTTTATAGGATTCATTTTGCTTCCTGTAGAAGTTTCCTATAGAAACTACACAGTTCCTGTAGAAATATCTTGTAGGATTGTTTTAGCTTTAGATTTCATTTTATATTAGTCTTATTTTCATGAACAAATCAATAAAAAATAAAAAGACATATGGATTTCTATTGATCAAAGGGTTAGAAAAACTAGCTTGTTTTATTCATGCATTAGTTTATCTTTTCTTTAATCACAGTTTGTTGTCATAACTTAGATTGGATTCATCTTCTGCTTTTAGTTTCTCTCTTTATGATTCAACATTCCTTACTTCCATTAGACTAAGTTTCCTTTCTACAATCTAGATTAATTTTACTTTCAAATTGTTTTTTTTTCCCTTCAAGCAATAGTTTAGAATTTCTTTCTGTCAGCTCAATTTCTGCACCAATTCATGCATTTCAACCTTTGATTAGTATCAAACCTTTACTACAGACAAATGCATAATACATATATATTTCATATCATCTCTTAATTTTGTTCAAACCATGGGTTGACAAATTAAAGTAAGAAGCCAAGGATACAGTGGTATTATTGTTGTTATTCATAGGGTCATCACTTTTTGGTGCCATTGTCAGGGAGGTGATGAAGTATGCATGTTATTTTATTTTATGTTTTATTTTTGTGTGACTTGGAGAAGTAGAAAGGGTACCTTAGTCACAAGGCCAACTTCACTATAGAATTTTGTAGTGTAACAATCCAGGTGCATTCACTTCATGTGAGTATTTTTAGCTCCTTGTCACAATCTTTTGCATTACGAAAAAAAATTTTTAATTTCTTGCAATTTCATGAATGACTAGACCTAGAGATAGGAAAGGAATTATTTTTCCAAAAACCCCCAACCCAAAAACAAATACAAACAATCCAGAGATTGGCCCTGAAACACTTGAAAGTTTCTTGGAAAGGGAAGCTAGAGAATTTGAAAATATTTGAGTTTCCCATTTGGGAATCCAATGGAGAAGCCAAGATGAAAAATATTAATCATTCTACATTACCTCATTTTCATGGACTTGTTTTTGAAGATCCTGACACTTTATTATTTGAGTTTGCAGTTATATGCATGACATATGATTATACTACTAATGAAAAATAGCTCAAATGTTTTCCTTCTACCTTGAAGGATTCATCTCTAAGATGGTTTATGAGCCTGGAGGGGAATAGTATCACAACTTGGGATCAAATGAAAAATACCTTCAGTGAGAGATACAAAGACTATTGCATAGCAAGGGACACAAGAGATGAGATTTTCACAATGTCACAAGGACTAGATGAATATTTTGAATATTTTGAAAATAGATTTTAGTTAAGCTACAAAAGAGCTAAAAAATGTACTCTAGATGAAGACTCACTCAAAATTGTCTTACTTAGAGGGGTAAGAGAAGATCTGATGGAAACATTGAATCTCCTATCCAATGGATATATCTACCAGCTAGGCTATGATGATATCAAAATAATATTCAAGAACCATTCAAGGTCCTCAAGGAAGAAAGGTAAAAGCATTAGAGTTTTGGTTCCTCAATCTTCTAACCCTACAACTCATATAAAGAATGAATTAGGAGGGTTAATAGAAGATATGAAAACTGATATTTTTAATTCTTTATCCATTGTTACACACCAAATTCCCACACTACTAAGTGTGTATTTGTCACACTTAAGTGAGGGAGTGTTTGTCATGATCCCTAGACATGTTGGGGAGAAATTTATTATATGAAGGTAAAAATACTATGTGCACATGTATTATTCATTTTTATTGAAAAAAAGGAAATTAATTTAGTGTGTGAATCCACCTCTCATATATTTTCCTACTCTCAAGGAGAAGTTGAGAGTCTCATAGATGGTTGAGAGATTTTCTCAAACCAATATCCTAATTTGATGGATCTTGAGAGATATTTATGTTGATAGTTTACTTATGCAGCTAACAGTTACAGTTCATATTTTATTATTGAAATTATTTAGCACATTACTTGCATATACAAGATCATTGAAAGAGAGACGATCAAAGAAACAAGATAGACACAAAGATTATCCTAGGAAACCCTCTAGGGGAAGAAAACCCAACAACTTCTTCTAAATATATTCTTCAACCAAGAACAATGCCAAGACAAAAAACATATAGTCCTTTTGTTGCATCACCCTCTCTCTCCAAAACTTGTGCACCTTTCTCTTTCTTATGATTGAGTGAGATGAGTGTATAAATGAGGCATCTAGCCTCTCTATTTATACACAAGTGACTTTCCCTTTTAATTGTTAGGGCTGACTTCACAAATGTATCTTAATGATATTTTACATTAGCCACAATAGGGTCCAACTTGACAATTTGACTTTATTTTACAATAAAGGCCACAATGGGGCCGAATTTACCAATACAACATAATAATATTCTTTTAGTTTTTTTGCATGATCAAATGAAATAGAAGAATATCTTCCACATATACATATTCTTCAACACTACCTCTTAGCTAGGAAGGTATTCTTCAGGAACAATTTGCTTATGCATGTCTGTACACTTCGTCCATTGTCCTTTTGAATTCCATGAATCTATATATCATAAGAAGTTATGCACTTTCACCATCCTTTCGTATTATAGTAACATACCAATCTGCATTGGAGTACCAACCTACGCTGGTGTAGCATCCCAGCCTACATTGGAGTAGCAACCTGCGCTGGGGTAGCAACTAGCCTACGTTGGAGTACCAACCTGCGTTGGGGTAGCAACTAGCCTACGTTGGAGTACCAACCTATGTTGGGATAGTGTACCATCCTGTGTTGGAGTACCAACCTACGATGTGGTGACATACTAGCCTACGTTGGAGTACCAACATGCGATGGGTTATCATGTCATCCTGCTATGGAGTACCAACCTACATTGGGGTAGCATACCAGCCTACGTTGGAGTACCAACCTACGATGGGGCAGCGTATCAACCTGCGTTGGAGTACCAACCTGCATTGGAGTAACAACCTGTGTTGGAGTACCAACCTGCATTGGGGTAGCTTCCTATACTAGGGATATCATCACTTCCGTCTATTGTGTATCACATAACTTCCCTCTATTCGGGGTCAGATCTCACTACTGGAGAAAACAATCACTTATCTCTAATGGAGAATTCTTTCTGGATCACTCCAAGCTTGTCTCTGAAATACTCAAAATTAACTTTGAATAGGGGCTTGGTCAACACATCTGCTATCTGTTCATCAGTGGAAATACACTGGAGTTTTACTGCTCCCTTATGTACCATGTCTTTGACATAGTGATATTTTATCGCAATGTGTTTTGACTTTTCATGAAACACATGGTTATCTAACAACTTCATACAACTCTGGTTGTCACATAAAATGCAAGTTGCCTCTAATTTGAGATCAAAATTCCCTGCAAGCAACTTTCTAATCCACACTGCTTCTTTGTTGGTTGAGCACGCTACAATATATTCTACTTTGGCCATACTGAGTGTCGAACGGGTATGCTTCATGTTGAACTGATCCTATATTGAAGCAACACCTTGATGTACTTTTTCAATCTGCTACACTACCGACCCAATCTGAATAATCATAGCCATGTAGGCTTATCTCTTGATCTGAGGCATATCTGAGACCATAATCAATTGTACTCCTTAGGTACCTCAATACTTTTTTTTCCGCAATCAGGTGAACATGTATTGTCTCAACCATATACTGGCTCAAGGTGTTCATTGAAAAACATATGTCTAGTCTTGTGTTTTTCAAATACATCAGTGATGCGATCATCTATCTATACAAAGTAGCATACGTTGTTTCTGAAGATGTATCACTTAACAACTTCAGATTTGTCACCATGGGCATAGGCATGGCCTTGCAATCCATCATGTCAAATCTCTTCAGAATATATACTATATATTTTATTTGGCTTAGGAAAATATCATTTTGTCTTTGCCATACCTCTAGACCTATGAAATAGTACATTATTCCTAGATATTTCATCTCAAATTATGCGGAAAGCTTCCTCTTGATCTCAACAATGGGCTTCTCTTCTCCTGTCAGAAACAAGTCATCTATGTAGAGAAATATTATTACTGGACTTCCATCCTCAACCTTTTAGTAGATTTTGGGATCTTCTTTTGTCTTGGTAAATCCCAAACTGGTCAGGAAGTTATCCATTCTCCCATACCAAGCCCTGGGGAATTTCTTCAAACCATACAAGGATTTCTTTAGCATACACACATGTGACTATCTGTCATGTATCTCAAAACCTTGTGGATGCTCCACATACACTTCCTCTTCTATCTCACCATTCAAGAAATATGTCTTCACGTCCATATGGTGTATCTTCCATTTCTTTATTGCAACTATCTCAAGGATAGTCCTGATGGAAGTGTATCTTGCTACAGGAGAAAACGTTTCCTCATAGTTAATGCCTTATTTCTAGGAGAATCCTCATGCCACAAACCTTGCCTTGTAATTTTCAATACTTCCATCTATTGCATGCTTTATTTTGTAAATCCATTTTGATATTACAACTGATTTATCTCGTGGTCTTGAAACCACATCCCAAACATCATTTTTCAAAATGGATTGGTATTATTAAATCACGACATCCTTCCATTCCTTATTTTCTGTAGCCTCTTCATAACATGTAGGTTATGTATCAATAATATCACTAAGGAGTGACACGTAACTAGAATAAGGTTTTGTTTTCTTGATTTCTATGTAAGTTCCTTCTGGAGCAGCATATTTTTCTGCATCTTGTATAATCTCACGGTCCCAAGTTGGCCTCTTCTTTCCTCTAGGTGGATCTATGGGTCTTTGTGGCTCTACCATGTCATGATATTCTATATCATGTTCTTCAGGTACAATATCATTTCTCGTGTCTGCAACTCTTGTAGCTATCGATTCTTCATCATGGTCTTCATTTGTATGACAATTCCTTGAATTGTTTAATGTTGCATCCTCATCGAAGGTAATGTATATACTAATCTAAACATGTTTGTTACCAGGGATGTATACTCTGTATGGCTTTGATGTTTCATTGTAACCAACAAATATTCCCTTTTTTCCTGAAGGGTCCATTTTGGATCTTTTTTCCTTGGGAATATATACATATACATGACAACCAGATATTCTCAGGTGGTTGACTTATGGCTTCTCTCTTATGAACATTTCTTTTGGGGTATTACTCCAAAGAACACGATGAGGTGTTCTATTTTGCACATACATTGCAGTCCTTGTTGCTTCTACCCATGGATGTTTCGGTAAGTTCTGATCATGAAGCATGGCCTTCATTGCTTCCATTATGGATCAATTATTTCTTTCTTCCACACCAATTTGTGTAGGATTGTATGAAGTAGAGATCTCCCTCTTAATCCCATCCTCCCCAAAGAATAACTTGAATTCATCTTATGTGAATTCTCCACCATTTTCTAACCTCAAGACCTTAATCTTCTTTTCAGAAATATTTTCTATGAGGGTCTTGAATTCCTTAAACTTTCTAAGCACTTCACCTTTTTTTTTCAAGAAATAAATCCAAGCGTTGCATGAAAAATCATCAATGAAGGATACATAGTATACATATCCATTGGATGAAGAGGTGTACAGAGGTCCACATACGTCTGAGTGTATAATGTCCAATATTCCTTTGGCCTTTCTTTCACTGCTTGGAAATGGGCTCTTCACGTTTTTTCCTTCTACACATCCGTTGCATATTCCCTCATGGCCTACCTGGATCTCAGGTAGTCATATTACCATTTTTCTCATGATTGGTAATGCCTTATAGTGTATATGATCAATTATTTTGTGCGGCCATAACTCACATGGGTTTACCGTATTGTGAACCAGGGTTGTTTCTGAGTTTCCTTTCAATTTATATAAGCCTCCATCTTGGACACCAATCACAATTCAATCATTGAAAGATTTTCCTTTTGTCCACATGAGAACTTCTCCATCGATAAATAAAATTATGAAACCCTTCTCTTCTAGAGATGAAATAGAGAAGAGATTCTTCCTTCACCCAGGTACGAGTAAAAAATATTTTATCTTCATTAATTTTCTGGAATTCAACATGAACAAAGCTTCTCCTACACCTTTGATATGATATTGATAATCATCTCCAAGTTTCACTTTATGAGGTGAGTCCTTCTTAATCAAATTTGACAGGGAGTACTGGTATCATGTCATGTTCTTAGACACACCACTATCAATGAGCTAAGTACCACTTCTATGAGTGACAGTTCTTGAAAGGGATGAAATTAAAAGATATGGTTCATTATCATTTTCTCCCTCTGGGTCTTTATATCTTTCGAGATCATTCTCTTCTAGAATGTATTTCCATGCTTGGAGGTCATTGGATCCCTCAAGTTTTCCATCAATCCTGAAACTTGTAGTCATCCTGCTCGGAACAAGTAAACAACAAATAAATTTTCAAGATATGGATATATACCTTAACAAATAGTTTTTCTGAACCAAGATGAATTTTGCCACGGGAACTGTAGCAAGTGCAACCAGACGTCCAGATCTAGGGTTTATGAGGAAACCCTATTTTTTTTCAAATTTCAAATTTTTGAATTCTGCTCCAGGGAAGTGACATGCCTTCCCTGGGTGAGTTCCTAGGTGATCTTAGATTCACCAACGTCCTCCAAAAAAGGGTAAAACGTCACTCTTAGGGTTTATGAAGAAACCCTAATTTTGCAGCAACTGTAAAACTGAAAATTGAATCTTGGAGAGGGTGCACTGAGGCTAGCCAAGTCTTCATAAGCTGTGAGTTGGTCTCTTTTAGGCCTACTCTAAAACCATGTTGATAATTTACTTATGAAACTAACAATAACATTTCATATTTTCTTATTGCAATTATTTAGCACATTAACTGCATATACAAGATCACTGAAAGAGAGACAATCACAGAAACAAGATAGATACAAAGATTATCCTAGGAAACCCTCTAGGGGAAGAAAACTCAACAACTTCTTCTAAATAGTTACTTCAGCCAGGAACAATGCCAAGACAGATAACATATAGTCCTTTTTTTGTGTCACCCTCTCTCTCCAAAACTTGTGCACCTTTCTCTTTCTTATGCTTGAGTGAGATGAGTGTATAAATGAGGTGTCTAGCCTCTCTATTTATACACAAGTGACTTTCCCTTTTAACTTGTAGGGCCAACTTCAAAAATGTCTCTTAATTATATTTTGAATTATCCACAATAGGGGTTGACTTGACATTTTGACTTTATTTTACAATAAATTCCACAATGGGGCTGACTTTTCTAATACAACATATTAATATTCTTTTAGGGTTTTTTCATGAACAAATACAACAGAAGAATATCTTCTGCAACTACATATTCTTCAACAATTTCCTCCATAAAATCACTGAGAGATATTTCTCTCTAAAATCCTTGAGATATATTTTCTCCCTAAAAATCTTGGAGATCCCAATTTAGTGGATCTAGTGATTGATGTTCTCCATGGTGGTTAATCCTCCAACTCCTATATAATGAGTTCATTCCAAGGTAAAAAAGGGGCGGAAGAGAATAGTTTATAGCATAATAGCTATCATCTTGTGGGATGAAGGGGATGGAAAAAGAAGAGCTTGGAGGAACACTAGTAGAACTTTACAAGGTTGTAATTTTTTCCACATTTTCCATTATTAATATATAACTTGGCCTATTTCTTTTAATGTCTACATTGTTCATTTCATGAATGTTTATCTTTGTCTTGTTTAAGTCCAGCATAGATAAATCTACTTTCATCTAATGACATATAGTAGTAGAAGAGGATTTTCTCATCTCTTGCAAGAGGGATACTTCTATACTCGAAGCTTGGAGATTAATTTCAACAATTGGAGCAACATGGACAACCTACAAGAAAGAGGAAAGGCATTTACCTTTTCATCTTTCTCTCTCTCTCTCTTGATTTCATTAATGAGCATATAAATTAGTCTTAAGGGGAAGTTAGTGTCCATTTTTTTCCCTTCTGTATTGGACCAAAGGAAACCCAATCCAAGGGGGATTTCAACTGTTCGTGGAGGGAATTCAGCACAACAACCATGGAAATGGATACCTTGCAACTAAAATAGAAACAGGAGGAAGCAAAGAAGGCATTGGTTGTTTATTGTCCTAAATGCACTAAACAACATACTAGAAATTAGTTCCCTCTATATCTTATAAATTTTTTTGGTATTTGTGAAGATAATCATCCAACTAACAAATATCCTTCTTTCTCAAGAAACATAGTTACCAACTTCATGAGAAATGTGACCTCAAAACGAAAAATTTGGCCCACAAAACCCATATTTTTGCACAAAAAACATCAAAATCAACCCCCAAATAAACAAACGGTGCTACCAGTAGCACCATGTTTTTAAAAATAGGGTCAAAATTACAACATTTTTCGAACATGGCCTTCAAAACTTAGACAATAGCTCAGAAAAACCTTAAAATCAACAACTAAAAAAATGTTTTTTAATGTTTTTTTTCTTTTCAAAATGTTAAATTTTTAGATAATTTGAAATTTTATTTTTATCACTTGGTACCATTAAAACCAAAACCTCAAAATCAACCATCAAATTGAAAAGTACTTCTACCGGTAACACCCATTCTAAAATTGGGGTATGAAAATGATACATTTTTATAAAGTGGTAAAAGAACGCATCATTACTATAAACAAAATCATAAAATCAACCCTTAAATGTTTACATTTTAAATCATATTATCACTCAAAGCACAAGGTAATACATAATGTCATGAAAATATCACAATACACTTTAAAAATTCAACGTCACTTTTTAATAAATTTTTAACTTTTAATAAAAAAATGTAAATACAAGTTACATTGAATGAAACATAAATTGTTTCTTAAAAGTATTGTTATATTGTCCATATTCAAAAAATATGAGCTAAGAAATTTTATTATATTATCCATAATAAAAAACATATCATTCATGAAACATAACAAAATATTCATAACTTCATGTAAGATCATATGTAAGTTCAATGCTCATTTCTAGTTACCATACAAACATCATATGGATAAAAATGCATAAAATGTTTCATACACTTATTCAGATTGACTCATGGTTTCTAAAATACCATCATAGTTTACATTTTCTTCAGATGAATGATTGGATGAAGATGTAGATGATCCATACTCTTCTCTATTATCGATGAATGCACCATCTAAGTCTACATGCATGCCCAACATTTCAGATGTCAAATTCCTTTTAGATCTACGACTAGGTTCAACAGACTCCCATCTTGCATTTATTTCTTGTGGCAGCAACCTCTTGATAATATCCAGTGTCTTGGAGTGAAGAGATCTGCTCTTTGTCAAATTGAAGGCTTACACAAGTATGTCAATGTCATCTAATTTTAAGAGGTCAGTGTGACAACGAATTGTATTTTGACCCTTTCTTTTTCTCTTTCTATCAACATGTTTCTCAAACACCATCTCATGCTTGTACACACCATTGAATGGGTATGCACTTGTTGCATACCAATGCACTTCAATTGAAATAACATCATCATTTTCTTTCTCAATCTTTATAACCTTTCCAATCCAGAATGGATAACCATGTGGATCTTTAGTCGTTAAAACTGCTATCATTTTACCCTCCTTAATATATTTTACCGAACCCCTGTAAAGGTCTTCCATGGCTTCACGTTGTGCATGTGACCTTCACGAACCAATATACATTTCTGTTTCCTCTTCTTGTGTAAACTCAATAGCACCTTGAAATTCTTGTTGAACTTCAACAATGTTTGTTTCTTTAGATTCATTTGGCATATTTTGTGGCCAATGAAACAGAGTCTTCAACATTGTATCTTCATTTGTTGAGCTTGAAATTACGTCACTTTGACTATTGAAAAAAGACTCCCACCAAATAGAATCAACAACATCACTGTACTCATATGTATCCTTAATGGACTTTTTTATTTCTTCCAGGAATTCAGAATAATATACATCTCTATTACTCCTCTGTGCATAATGGATTTCAGAAACTGATTGTAAAAATAATAACTTTGATGCAAATATTGGACTATCTAGAATGAAATTCAATAATGATAAACCTGATGAAGGCCCCCATTCTGTAGTAGTTGAATACTGCTTTCCCCATATAAGTGTTTTCCCATCAATTTTTTTGAAACAAAATTGATGTTGGAAGATAACGTCATTAAGTTGCTCAATATATTTTTCTTCACAATGTGATCCCTGAATAAATATTCACATGTCAACAGTTTCTTCTAATATATGAAAAACATGTTATGGAATGTATGTGTTCTTAATACATTCAATCAATGATGGTAGACTTCCAACATTTTTCATATTCAATGTTACTGAAAACCGATTGAACATTTGATCAATATGATCATGAGTGTCCAACAACAAGGAAACCAATTTCACCTTTTGAAAGATTCCCATTTCACAAGCATGCTTAGATATCCAAACACAATTTGATTTTTATTTTCACGACTAGTGTTGTCCAACTATAGATAGATAAATTGAGGAATATTTCGAGACCAGTGAGTGAGAACATGATGAATTATGGTGATGGTTATATTTGCATCATTATGAATATTTGGAGCTGTGAAGTAAACCCGTGGACAAATTTTTCCATTGAAAACCATACAACCAACCAAGTGAAACTCAATTAAATTCTCTTCCTGTAGATTTTTGGGTGTACAGAAAAAATGTGGTAGAAGTGTTTTCTTCTGGTCCGTGCCATCAATTATCATACCTAACTATTTGTTTGGAGCATCATAACACTTCTTCCGATCTTTGTACAAATTTTGTCTTTCACTTGATTTTTGATTCCAATGTTCTTGAAGTGCTTTGACTATGGAATCTACACATGACATAAAANTTTCTGCCCCTTCAGATTTATCTCTTCTTGCTTTAAGAGTAGCACATATACTACAAATCCACATCCTTGACTTCTTAGGAATACATACATTGTTGAATTGTTTCTTCCATATTCTCGTAAAATATGCACATGTAATAAAATTACCATTTCCTTCAACAACTTCAGCATATCCTTTGTACAAGTTGTAGATTTCCCTCCTTGATAAATTATCTCGAATATGTATTGTGTCTCTATCTGGCATACACTCTCCATGAAAATGTAGTGTTTGTCAATGACCCACTCTCTCGTCCATGATGCACCTTTTTATAAAATGAAGGATATTTTTCCAACCTTGTCTAGATTCTTGATATACGAAGACTACCAATTGAGTGAATTTTTTTGAAATCCTTTTTGCAAAGTAAAATATTCCCAATGCGATAATCATATCATGTATTGGTGGATATCATCCACCCCATCAAATATGAATTTTGCATGTTCTTATTCATTGACAAATATGTCTTCCTTTTATTCAAGGCATACATGTAGTCCATGATTTTCAAACAATTATTTTGACAACATTCACTTGAAATCAATTCACTTATGGAAATTGATTTAGAGAAAATTTCTTTCCTAGACCTTGTATAACTAGAATGATTTTGATTGATATAAAAAGGTCTAATTCTGGTCCTAAACAAAATGTTTCTTCTCAATGTCTCCATTATTTCATCATTCTCACTAGAATAATTGTCCTTATCACCACAAGGAGTATCAAGAAAAACATTGTCGGGAGACTGAACTAGAGAATGTCGATCACCTTGATTTTTTGCAACTAAATGATTGAGAAAATCATCATCAACATAATCATTTGAAGGAAAATAATCATCAAAATTGTGTCAACCATTGACATAATCATCTTCATTGCTTTCAAAATCCCCACTTGAGTAAAAATTTTCACCATCCTGCTTAGTGCCTTGAAAATCTTCATCAGTATCTTGAAAATCCTCACTTGGAGGAAAATCAACATCAACATTGTTTCCTTTTAATTTATCATTCAGGAAAGAGTGTCCACCAATGGCGTAATCATCTTAACTAATTTTAAAATTGCCACTTGAGAGATACTCTTCATCATCCTCATTACTAGCTTGAAAATCCTTTCTTGAAGGAAAATCTTCATTATCCTCATTGGTACCTTGAAAATCCTCACTTGGAGGAAAATCATCATCACCAACATTGTTTCTTTTAAATTCCTCATTCGAGAAAGACTATCCAACATTTCCATAATCATCATCATTACTTTTAAAATCCTCACTTGGGGGGGATTCTTCATCATCCTCATCCGTTCCTTGGAAATCCTCACTTGGTGATCAGAATCTGGACCAGGGGTCAAATTTTACCTCAAAAATCAAAGTTCTCATAATTGCCTCAAAACAAATGGGTTTGTAGCCCTCGTCATCACAAACCCAATGCAATTCGTTTCGTCTCAAACGAACGTCGGGAGCAAAAGTTATCG
>JASDQU010309261.1:25864-39113 GCA_032191745.1 Picea mariana
TGGTCGGGTCTAGTGCAAGAGGAGTTCGAGTGGAACAGCAGAGATGGATCTTCATCAAAGTGTGATGATGAAGAGGATTGTGCTTTGACTGCCAAGGTAAGGAAAGGGAAAGGGAAGAAATTCCATTCAAAATCCGAGTCTAAAGTCAAGAAGATGGATTTGTCCAAAGTGATGTATTTTCATTGTCACAAACATGGGCATATTGCTACTAACTGTCCACATAAGAGGAAGAACAAGACGGTTGTTGGAGCTGCAACTGGTGAGGCTCTTGTCTCATAATTTGAGCTTGACTTTTCTTTGATCGCATGCATGGATTCAAGTGCATCAGGATTTGTGTGGTATTTGGATAGTGGCACTTCCTTCCACATGATGGGAGATAAAGAGTCTTTCATTGACTTGGAGGAGAAAGATCTCAGAATGCATATAGAGATGNATTTCAATTGAAAAATGTTATGCATGTTCCAGGTCTGAAGAAAAACTTGGTCTCAGTCGCAATGTTAGAGGACAGAGGCTATGATGTTGTTTTTAGCAGTGGTAAAGCCTACCCGTGACATAAATAAATGGGTCAAGTTAAGAATATAGGGATTCGAGTTAAGCATCTCTACATGTTGGAGGTAGATGGTTGTGGTGCCATGATAGGCAAGGTAGAAACAATGGTGTGTCGAGATGAGGGTGAATTATGGCACATGATATTGGGCCATCCTCATCATGGAGCCTTGAAGATCATGCAACAAATATCTATTGGACTTCCAAGGGGAACACTTGCTCCGTTAGATTAGTGCAAGGGGTGCACCCTAGGGAAGTATGTAAAGTCCACCTTTCATGAAAAGGAGAACCGTGCTTCGATGATCCTAGAGAGAATTCACATAGACGTGTGTGGACCATTCTTGATTGCTTCAACATAAAAACATAGGTATTATGTTATTTTTGTTGATGACTTTTCTCGTAAATGTTGGATATTCTTCATGCAGAAGAAGGATCAAACATTCTCAAAGTTCTGTGAATTTAGAGCATTGGTGGAAGAAGAGTCAGGGAAGCAAGTGAAGGCTCTAAGGAGAGATAATGGTGGAGAATACATCTCTAACGAATTCAAAGACTTCTGCATCAGAGAAGGAATTCGAAGAGAACTCATAGCACCTCATAACCTACAACAAAATGGGGTCGCAGAGAGAAAAACAAGAACCATCGTGGGTGCAACACGAGCGATGTTGCATGATCAAGGCCTACCAATGCATTTGTGGGTAGAAGCATGCAATACTGCAGTTTATGTGCAAAATCTTTGTCCTCATAGAGTACTTGGCATGAGTACACATGAAGAAACTTTTACTGGTAAGAAACCGAATGTTTCTCATTTTAAAAATTTTGGCTCATCTGTTTATGTGCATGTGACCAAGGATTCCAGGAAGAAGCTGGAACCGACTGCTGAAGTTGGGATATTTGTGGGGTACAAAGAAACACCCCATAATTATCATGTGTATTTTCCAAAAAGTAATATGATTTTTATGCAATGGGATATAAAATTCGATGAGGGGAAAGCCATGCGGTTGTCGCTTGAGAGGGAGCTAGACTTGCATGCAGAAGAGGAACTGTTGGTTCCCAAGGATGAGTCTAAATATGTGGATCAAACACATGAATAGGTTCATGGAGTGGAGGAAACCACTCAAGAAGACCCATCCATCAGAAATGGCAGAAAGCGCACCATGGAAGCTGACAGATTGAGACTAGATGTTGCACAGAATGTAGGAGCCCCTACTTCACAGAACAAAAAGAGATAGTCTTCTAATCAATTTGATGGATACATGGCTCTCATGAAAAAATGTATTGTGACTGAACCATATTCATTTCAGGAACCAGTGCAGGACCACACTTGGGTTGATTCTATGGTAGAGGAGTATGACTCCATTGTCAAAAATAGTGCATGGGAAATTGTCCCAAGACCGATTGATAAATCAATGGTAGGATCGAGATGGATCTACAAGGTAAAGAAAGCTACTGATGGGAGTGTGGAGAAACACAAGGCCAGGTTTGTGGCCCAGGGTTTCTCACAGATCGATGGGATAGATTATGATGAGACCTTTGCACCTGTCGCAAGGTACTTTTCCATAAGATCCATCCTTTCACTCTTAGTGCAGATGGGCTAGCGCATTCATCATATGGATGTAAAAAATGCATTCCTCAATGGGATCATTGAGGAAGAAGTGTACATTGAACAACCAGAAGGTTTTGATACCTTTGACAGAGAGTCTCATGTGTGCAGACACAAGAGAGCACTGTATGGGCTCAAGAAATCACCCCATGCTTGGTACACTCGGATAGACAACTATTTCACTAGATTGGGCTTCCCCAAAAGTGAAGCGGATGCAAACCTATACCAAATTGTGGTGGAGCGTAAGATTTTAATCATTGTGTTGTATGTTGATGATTTAATACTGACTGGTGATGAGCAGCTAATACACTCATGCAAGGAGGACCTTGCAAAGGAGTTCGAGATGAAGGATTTGGGCCTTCTTCATTATTTACTTGGATTGGAAATATGGCAGTGAGATGGTGAACTTTTTGTGTCTCAAGGAAAGTATGCAAGAGAGATACTGAGTAAGTTTCACATGGAGGGATGCAAACCCATGGATATTCCTCTTCCAAGAAACTGGCGGAAAGAGGATGCTACTTCTGGAGAGGTAGTGGATGCTACTGTCTATCAACATCTAGTGGGTTCGATAATCTATTTAGTGAACACGAGACTGGACATTTGCTATGCGGTTAACCAACTAAGTCAAGCGATGGTTAATCCTACCAAACTCTTTTGGAAGGCAGGTATGCATGTCCTGAGATATATGAAGGGCACATCTGAGTATGGATTATGGTACAAACAGATGGATGAGGTGAAGTTGCATGGCTTCACAGATGCAGATTGGGCGGGCATCCCAACGGAAAGAAAGAGCACATCAGGGGGTATCTTTAGTATCAGATCTACAACTTTTTCTTGGTACAACAGGAAACAGAGATCCGTGGCACTTAGTTCAGTAGAAGTGAAATACATGGCAGCGAGTCAAGCTGCATGTGAGGCTATCTGGATGAGAAAGATCTTGGTTGGTTTGTTTGGTTCTCATTTAGATCTGACAGTGATTTATTGTGATAATCAGAGTTGCATTAAACTCTCGATTAATCCTATATTTCATGACAGATCTAAGCATATAGATATCTGGTATCGTCATCTCAGAGATTGTGTGCAGCGGAAGATCATTTTGCTTCAATACATTCCTACGGAAGACCAGGATGCAGACATTCTGACGAAGGTGATCACCAGGAGCAAATTTGAATATCATAGAGATAGGATTGGGGTGAAGCATAATCCCTTTCTTGTTGAGAGGGAGTGTTGAAAAGTCAACAAGAAACATGTGTCTAATTTACTTTTCCCTTAAACAAATTAGACAATAAATATTAATCTATTATTTCATTCATAACTAAGTGAGTTGGATTTGTAACAGAACTATAAGCATAGTTAAGTGAGTTAAGATCAGTTGTACTAGTTGTAACTAAACTTGCACCAGTGAGAGTTTAGTAAATCAATGAACTCACATGCAAGTGAAGATTCACCACGGTTAACTATATGCATGTCAGATCCAGTGGAGACCCAGTTGAGATAACAGGTGAAAGGGAAAATTTGGCTATCAGTTGTGATTTGATCACACATGTAGTGGATATGCTTATGAGCATGTGCAAACTAGTCAATTAGAATTCGATTGTGAGAATTCAAATAGCAGAGATTGTACAGAGGAGGCAGGTTGTCTGGACACGGAGAATTGACACATGTATTTGATAATTTGTGTATGACAGTGTGAAACAATTGTATTGTACTGAGAGCTCTTGGATGAGAGTTTTGTATGAGATTGTTTCATGATTCATGATATACATAATATATGATAGTGGGGTTTTTAGCTTTACACTTTCCTGGTAAAAATTTTGTGTTATGTGTTCTTGATATTTCACTTTTTGATTATGGTTGTGATCGTGGTTTAATTTTTCGCAAGAATAATAGTAGAAGTGATTCTGTATTTAACAGTGGTGTATAATTGTTAGATCAGGAGAATTGTAGGAAATACTTAATTTGTATTGGAATTTCTACACAATTAATGTGCATGTGCTCTGTCCTTCCATGTTCTTCTGTCTCACCTCCTCTGATAATAAGGATGAGACCACTTCATAAAAATTTAAGGCAATTGTATTACTACCTATGGCTACAACCAGACTATCCCACAAGTCTGGTAAAGAGCACAGTAAACTGATACACTTATCTTCATCTGAAATTTTAATCTCAATAGATACTAACTGACTTACCATAGTATTGAAGGTGTTGAAATGATCTACCACCGAGTCTCCATCTGTCATCCTCAAGTTATACAACTTCTTTCTAAGAAAAATATTATTTACTAGGGACTTAGACTGATACAACTTCCCCAACTTATCCCATAAATATTTGGCTATAGCTTCCTCTGATACATTCAGTAATACTAAATCTGAGAGACATAGTCGAATTGTGATCTTCGCCTTCTGATCCAATGTTTTTCAGTCAACTATTGAAGTTCCTGTAGGTGCAGTACCTGGATCCACCATGATCCACTGATATTTATCCACCAACATATCTTCCATTTTGAGCTTCCACAACTCAAACTTTACCCATTAAACTTATTTATCTCCATTTTTGAACTGTGCGCCATTTCTTTTCACCTGAAAAATCAATACCAGAGATCTCCCACTGTAACAAGGCTTATCACAGTCCCGAGCCAAACCTTTGACCACAAAGGCATCCCCCTAAAGCCAACAAAGCTCTGATACCAAATTTAGATTTTAACCTTGTACAATATTTTACTGCAAATAGATTTTCAATAAAAGAATATATTTGATGCAATGGAAAATACAAACACATTACACAGATATTTTTCTCTTGGAAACCCAGACTAGAAAAACCAACATATTCTATATTCATTCATAGTGATACATTGTTTACAATACAATATACATATACGATCCAACAACATCCAAAACCCTAACCCAATGACCTAGATTAGTAAAAAACCCTAATTCCTTAACCGGAAATAGAAAACCATCGACAAAAACCATGTACCGAAAAATTGTCCAACAATGGAAAAAAAAATCAAGGCGACATGAAAAATGAGGCAAAAATGCAACATGTTTCTCAAGGAAACCCCTCAAACCCCCTTGCACACCCGACGCAACGTAGCAGACACTATATCTAGTCATGCAAAGAATATAACATATACCCAACAATTTTCTCATTTATGTTTTATGTTAAAAAGTCTTTTGGAGCCTCATTGTATTCATGTTCTTGTGAATGAGCGTAGCCTTCACATTTCTTCTCAAAGATAAGCTGCAACCATTCAAGCAATTTTGTTTCAATTTGCAATTTTACAGTTTCAACAGGTTCTCTTTACTAATAGAAGTCAAGTTTTATTGTATCTCTGTGTGTTTCTTGCTAAACATTTATATTTAATTTCATTCCATTTATAAATATAGATCAATCGTTTTCTTATTGTTCTCCCTCTAGATGTTTATCTTCTTGTTTTTGTTCTTCTTCTTGCTTTAGTTCTTCATTTTCTTGTTCTTCAAACATGTTTGAATTACTACTTTCCTTCTTGTTCTTCTAACATGTTTGAATTTCTATGTTCCTTCTTGTTCTTCATCAAGTCTATTTCACAAAAAAATTCATTGATGCTTTCCACTATCTTGTTGAGTCTTATATTGTATAACTTATATGATTTTATTTTGCATGAGTACCCAACAAATATGCCTTTGTCCACCCGGGAGTCAAATTTTTCAATCTTCTTGTCTTCCATTTTTATGTAACACTTGCTTCCAAACACTCTAAAGTGCTTGAAATTGGTCGGTATTCCTTTCCATAACTCATATGGAGTCTTATCTCTATTAATTCTTATCAATCATATGTTCAATATATGAATGTATGTATGCACTTCTTGTCCCCAAAAGATACCACTTAGCTTGGATCCATTCAATATGGTTATGGCCATTTCTTGTATAGTTCTGTTTTTCCTTTCAGCAACTCCATTTTGCTGAGGTGTTCTAGCTATTGATAATTGTATTTTTATTCCATGTTATTCAAATAAATCCTTAAATTCATTTGAAGTAAAATCACCTCCATTATCTGATCTTAATCATTTTAGTTTTAAGTCAGTTCCATTTTCAATCAATTCCTTGAATACCCTAAAACATTTGAACTCTTATGACTTTTTCTTGAGGAAGCAAACCCAGGTAATTTTGGTGTAGTAATCAATGAGAATGATGAGTTAATGTTTACCATCCAGTCCTTTTGTTATCATGGGCCTACATAAATCAGTGTGTACAATCTCCAATGGTTGTGTCGTATAGTATTCATTTGTCTTGAATTCAACTTTTGTTTGTTTTCCATGACGACAGTGCTTAAACATAATATTCATTGGATTTGTAATTTCTATAATTTGTCTTCCACTTGCTTCCTCTCGATATTGAAAATATGATCAAAGTGTATATGGCCCATTCTCCTATGCCAAATCCAACTTTCATATTCTTTTCCCAAACAACATCTTTCTTCTTTTCTCTAATTCAATATGTATATGTTGTTTAGAGTCCTTGCCATTGTTTCCACTAATATGTTTGATCCTTCTTTCATTATTTCACATTATTTTTAATTGAATATAAGTATGTGTCCATGATCAAACATTTGGTTCACACTTAGAAAAGTATGCTTCATATTTTCAACAAGTATGACATTTTCTGCCACAACATCTTTGTTTCCAAGACTGAATATGGATTTTACTATAATTTTGGTTGACTTATCATTTCCAAACGTGACAAATCCCTCTTTTTCTTTATTTAATGTTAAAAATCTATTTTTGTCTTCAGTCTTATTCTTTGAGCATCCAATATCAATATACCAATGGATTCCTCTATTTTGGGCTTGTAAGGAAGACCCACATTCCTCAACCTTCAATTTTTCTTGATTCCTTTTCCAAGTTCTTTTTTGTTCCCTTATATGATTGAAAGTAACATGCCTAGTTTCCCTTGAAGAAATTATCAAATAACTTCTGCAATTTCTGGCTATGTGTCCAAAATTGTTACATTTGTAGCATTCAATTTCATAACCCAGAGCACCAAAATTGTTATAATTTATGTCAAAATCCTCACAAGGCTTTCTAGGATAATTATCTTCATAATTATTCTTGTGATTTTCATAGATACTTATGTTCTAGGTGTTTCTACCCTTTGCATAGGCTCTACACTTTATGGCTTTATGCCCGAAATTATTTCAATAATAACACAAGACAATAAAAATATTTTGGTACCTAGGTGTGTGTGATATTGTAGTTGGTGTTATTCTTCTAAAATCATCATCTTATTCTTTGGTATTCTTCATTTCTATTTGTTGATTCAATATTCCTCTGAACGCACAATATTCTTCTTGATTTTTATTTATTCCTAGTTTATGTATGTCCTCCTTTAGACACTTCCATTCTTCTTTATTGATGGAACCCTTCATAGTATCTATATAAATTCTTTGATATCCTTCATTTCCTAACATCATAGAACTTGAACCCTCATCAATATTACTTTTTTTGTATTCAAGTCCAGACTTGTCATAGAATGTTTTTTTATTACAGATGATTTCATCCAATATTTTAGTGCTACTACCAAAATCAGTTGGATGTCCTTCTTCTGTAGTTCCTTTCTTAGTGAGACTATTTTATCTTCCATATTCTCTATTATTTTAATCTTTTCTTATAGTTGTCTCTTGAGTGTTTCTTCAATCACTTTGTCTTATTCCAACTGAATCCTTAGATCTATGATAGTCTACTTGGCTTCTTCAGAAAATTTTCTAGGATTTTGAAAGCTTTCCTTTAGTTTACTTAACTCTTCTTTGAAAAACTTGTTTGAAAGATTAATTCTGCCTCAAGATTCACTTGTCCTTCTTCTTCATAGTCTCTTTCATTATTTTCAGTAGTTTCCTCTTGAGTCTCTAACACCATGAAGAGTACTCTTCTTGAGTCATTGTCACTATCACTATATTCATTGGATGAAGAACTATCATCTTTATAATACTAGAGGATTTTTTAAAAAATATTCCTTTCTTTCTTTCCTTGTCTCTTTTTTGATATTTCTTTTCTTTCTTAGGAACTTCTTCTTCATCACTATCTGAACCCCTTGCATAAGGACATTTGGAAGCAAAATGGCCAACTTTACCACAATTAAATAATTTGAAAGGAATATTACCTTTGTACTTCTTGGTTCCTCTTTTTATCTTTCTCACAAAGTTGGCTTCTTCTTCATTATTTGAATCATCACTATTTTTGGAGTAGGGTTTTGACCTTGGATTGTTATTTCTTGTCTTATTGGAGGCTTCAAAATTTTCTTCCCTTATCCATGGATTTTCATGTTCTATTCTCATTTCATATGCTATAAGTATTCCATGTAATTCATCCATGCTCAACATAGAGAGATCTTGTGTTTATTCTAGAGCTAAGATTTTAGAGTCAAATATCATTGGGAGAGATCTCAGTATCTTTTGAACAATAACTAAATTTTCAATATTTTCTCCCAGTCCTCTTATAGTATTCACAATTTCATCAACTCAGAGAAAATAATTTGCAATATATTCATCTTCCTTCACTCTCACATGTTCAATTTTTTCTCTGTAAGTCTAAAGCTTGGCTCCTTTGACTTTATCATCTCCTTCATAAACATTCTTAAGCTTGTCCCAAATTTCCTTTGCAGAATCACAATGCATAGCCTTAACACATTCTAAACTTGTTAGACCACTTAGAATGGCATTTATAGCCTTTGAATTATATTCACTAATATTTTCTCAACACTATCTATTGGGGGAGAAGCTGGTGCAGTGTATCCATTTACTACAGCTTGCCAAACATCACATCCTTGTGCCTGCAAAAATGCTCTCATTCTTATTCTCCAAAAAGAATAATTTATCCCATCAAACAATGGTGTTCCATTTTTGGTAAATTTTCCTTTCTTATCCATGATCTTCCTTCTAGTGGTTAGACAATTCTTGAAGGAACCCACTCTGATACCAATTGTTAGAATATTCTATAATACTGAGAGGGGGGGTGAATCAATATAGAGTTATTTCAACAATTTTAACCTTCAAGAACTACATAAACACTAACCATTAATCATGTCATTCATAATCACATAAACTCATACACATTGCACACATATTCTTATGTGGAAACCCCACTGGGAGAAAACTACATAAACTTTTCTTAAGTAGTTTCAAGATTTTACAAGCACCAACTTGAAGAAATCACCCACTCCCTACGTTTTCCAGCACCTACTAGAAGAAGACACCAATTCCCTTGGAATATTTTAAATGGTGATACAAGATCAAATAAACCTTCAAATATAATCCCAAAATCACTTCTTAAATCTACATAAAAAAAAAAGCTAAGAATTGTACCTTGAATATGCAAACTTGTAAGATTTGTCACGAGCACAATTTTTCGTTTCTGATTCTGAAACTTGGACATAAGATACTAGGATCCATTATCCTTGTAATGAAACAAGTGGAATTAAATTTGGACCTACCAAGATTTAGATATAATCATTTTATCTCGAACACATGTTTGGGACTAGTTTCTAGATTAGTTGCAAACCCTAACTTCCAACAAGTATAACTATTTACTCGTAATGAATCAAGATATGAAACTTGTACCCAATATTCTTTGATATATTATATGAAATTTATCCAATTTATTTCCTTGAATCGCCACCCAAAAAACATTAGAGAGAAAATGGCAAGATGACCTGTTTTGAAGAAGAAAACCCTAGTTTTAAAAACCTCAACTTCCACTGAGTATAACTCCAAACTTGTAATGAGCCAAGCCTGAAATTCATATGTAAGACTCTTCGCTATCTCTTCTAAAACACCTCCAAGTTTCTCTATCTAACTCATTCTAGAAAAAAAATTATATCAAAAATTCCAACCTGACCTTTGAAGAAAACCCTAGAACAAACCATCACAAGACTTCATCTTCCCTTGGAATTTAACCCTTATTCACTTCATCTTCCCTTGGAAACTCGCTACTCTAGGATGAAATTAACTACTCTTACTTGGAAAGGTTGAATTGGTTTGATAAAAATTCCAAATGAGGCTCCTCTTATTTATATGACTCTTCTCCACATGATGGGGTGCAACCAAGGGTCACACCTCTTCCTTAAGGATGGTTGACCTTAGGGGTTTCTTTACTTTACTTTACTTTAGGTGCTTATTATCTTGGATTTACGATCTTATTAACTTGACTTTAGGGGCGTCTTCACTTGGTTTAAGGGATTCCTCAAGGATCCTTCAAGGCTCCATTTGTGTACAACTCAAAGTGGGCATGTGGAAAAAACCATATGTTATCTCATCCCATGAGGTCCATGCTTAAAAGATACGCCATAAGGGGACCACTTTGGAGTTATAAACACTTATGTCAAGGCTCCTTCAAGGCTCTTCAATGATTCTTCAAGTGGACACAACATCGTCACGTTTAGAGGATTATGGGCTTTTCTTTAGGGATTTTTCTAAGGTTTACATCAATGACAACCAATTTTCCAACATATCCCCCCTTGAGTTTCTTGCTCCACCTTCACTTTCTTCCACATTTTCCATTTCAATTAATGAATTAAATTATCTTCCAATTTTGTCTCTTGGAGGAGAATTGTCCTAGGTTTTTATCCTCAAATCAAGTCTCTAACTAATTCTTGCTTAGTGACAAATCCCATTCTCTTCCAATTCTAAGAGAGCATCTTCATTTCTCAATGATGGAAGGTTTTCTTCTATTCCTAAAGGCCATTGATAACATCGATTTAGATCCTAAAATTCAGTCCATGTTGACTACTTATTTTCTTTTGTTTCTTATTTTTTTCATATTGTCTTCTTCAAACTCTATCCCTCATCCTCCTCTTCATCATCTTAGGCACATGAAGTTTTTTTCCTATTTAATAGGATAAAGGGGCAACAGATTAAAGAAGGGGAATATATGGACATAGAGGGGTCAATTTAGGGAATTCCAAAAGGAGAATCCAGCTAAGATGACACTAGAATTACAAGGGATGCAAGTTATGCATGAGTAACAACAACATTAGAGGGTTATAGGGAGGGAGAGGGGGAGGAGGCACCACCAAAGGATTAGGAGCATAGAAAAAGGGTCTGGGTCAGAGAGGGCTACAAAAATATTAGAATTATAAGGGTTTGGAGGAGAATTTCCAAATCACTGATCAGAGTAACAAGAGGTGGATTCTTAAGGGATTGGGGATTTTTATCCATCACTCTCCAATCATTTAAATCTTGGGACAAGGATGGAGGAGGTTGTTTTGTAATTGTTGAAAAAGTGCTCATATTCGTGATCAATTTTTCATTTTAATGGAAATCGTTCATGGTCCAAGGGTTGGTTATGGGTCCAATCATCCAAAGAGAGTTTGATATCCTTTGGGATTCCCTTTTCCATGTCAAATTCTACACAGATTATAGCACATGCAAACATGCCTAATTTAAGCTCAAAGTTTTTGATATACTTACCTAGTTTAATCCCAATTTATGTAGGAATTCACCATTCTATCAATGCAAGGGAAAATGAATAAGTATAAACTAAACCTTGACTACTAATGAAACATCAACCTTGAGAACCAAGTCCAATGTCCATATATTCATATACATACCCCATGCCCATAAAGTAAGGACCACTCCAAAAAATCAGATATCGATTCTCCTTCAACTACAATAGAAAAGTGTAATAGTCATAGACATACAAGAATTAGGAGAGATTTATCCTAATGAGATTCATCCATTTTCTTGCATTTGTTGGTCCATTACCTAGCGAGAAGGCCACATATTAGTGAACTAACCTATAAAGGTGTGGTTTTCCAGTGTTAATGCCTTAAATTGAATATTTTTTGAAGAGTGTTTCACATCTAAAACCACATCAAATTTCTTTTCAAATCACATAGGGTTTTCTTTCAATCTAAAGGAAGCTTTCCAAAACATGACTATCTAATTTAATTAAATGCATAAGCTTCCATGGAGAGAGGGGAGAAGTAAGAGGGGCTTCCTCTACCCAAAAACAAGGTCGTGAGGACTAAAGGCTAATAATGTGATGAATATATTTTCCCCATTATATATGACCTATTCAATTTGATTCAATGATGTTGAGGAGAAGTTATAT
Source organism: Picea mariana (assembly GCA_032191745.1). Lineage (NCBI taxonomy): Eukaryota > Viridiplantae > Streptophyta > Pinopsida > Pinales > Pinaceae > Picea > Picea mariana. Next base: position 38,092 of record JASDQU010309261.1, read on the forward strand.
GGGAATTTATTGGGTGGATAGATTTATTTTTGTTGTTTAAAGAGTGTAAGACTATGTTGAAGAATTGACACAACCTACACATTGTAATGAATAACTTTTGCGTTCATATAAGTGATTTGATCGTAGATGATATATTACAATATTAAAGAAAAATACCAACTAAATTAAAATATTTATTATTAAAATAATATTCATTTTATTTTTCATTATTTCATATATATATTTTTTTCAATTGATTGTATTTTTTATTTTTCATTAAAAAAAATGTTTATAATATCTTTATTTCTTTATCATATTCAAAAAAATATCCATAAATGTAATAATATATATATTCATAATTGATTGAGATGCTAAATAAATATATAGTTTAAATGTTTTATGTTTTTATTCTTTTCTTAGTATCTTTTTTGATGAGTTTTTTCTCAAAATTTGATCATAACTTTGGAAAATTGTAGATTTTAGTAGTTGAGATCACACATTTTAAATGTCTTGGAGTTTTTAAAAATGTTGAATTGATTTATTATTTAAAAACAATTTAAACAATATAAAATTGTGATTTCACCCAAAATTATATTACCAATAATAATTATTGAAAAATAAAAAATATAAAACATTTAAATATTAAAAAAAAAAACATCCATATTTATATTTAAGAGCATATTTAAAATTTAATGTAAACATAACCATCCCATTCACATATAATATCAACATCCATAATAATCTCTATAAAAACATGCACAAACATCTACATTAGTCTATATCAGTGTCTACTTTCCTTCACACTACACACGATCTACATTCTACATTAGAGTTTATATTGGTATCTACTTTCTTCAACACTAAAGAGAAAACTATTACGTTGTTTGTAATGTCATAATCTAATGATTTGTTTGTTGGAGACGAGGTTAAAGTTGTCTTACTTGACATAAATATAAGGCTCAAACCAAAAATATACATGAAATGATTTCATCATTAATAAATCAATATTTGTTTATCATAATTAAATTAATAAATCAATATTT
>JASDQU010309262.1:42908-53294 GCA_032191745.1 Picea mariana
GGTCAGATATTCATTGACCATTTCGGGGTTTTGTGAGTTGGAGAATCAAGAGCATAGCGTCCATATTCGTGAAGTCGTGAAGTCCAAAATTCAGAAAGGCGGGAAGTTCCTTGTGGGATCATCGTTGATGACGTGTCAAAATTTCACATTTCAGCATATCAGAGGGTAAGAGGTCGAGACTCTTGTCCTTAAAGTTTCGAAGTCACAAGTAGCGAAACCACGAGAAAATCAAAACCATCTATTAGGAGGAGGACAGGTGGCAGAGATCTAAGGATCTCACAAACTCGGAGGTTAGCAGGGTGAGAGCCCAAAGATTGAGTGCTCCAAGTCACGAGAGGTGAAATCGTGAGGAGCGTGGGTAGCCGTTGGATCTAGGTTATGGGAGGACCGTTGGATCAAGGACCCCATTGCATTTCACGCATTTGGGGGTTCGGAGGTTGAAAGGAGTTGTTTTTGACATCAGAAGTCGTGAAGTGCCGAGAGCCGAGGCACGGAGGAGACATGTGGCAGAACTACAAGGTGGGCCCAGGAAGTAGACCAGCGGACACACGTCACACATTTGGAGGAGTCAACACCTCATTGACCTCTCGCATCTCATGGACTCGGGAGATAAGGGAACGAAAGCTCGAGCCTTCGACTCACAAAGTTGCAAGTAGCAAGAACGAGAGGAGAAAAGTCAATATTGCCCCTCAGGGGTTCAGGAAAGAAAGGTGCCAAGGTTGGACCTTTGAATTCATGAAGGCGTGAGAGGCGAGAAGTGATAGCACTTATCCTAGCCGATGGTCGCGCAATTAGGGCACCGACATAATAAAGGGTAACACCCATTTCATGATCTCAGGTATCGCAGATTTGAGAAGGAAGAGTCAGGAGTCACGACTCGCGAACTCGCGAGGTTGCGAGCTGCGAAAAAGGACCTGTGGATCAAATTGAAGGGAGATTCTAGTGGGGAATCCAAAAGAGTGATTTGGCTAGAAGGGGTTAGAGAATGATCCTATGAGCGGATCTCGGTCCCCAGGGCCGATAGGTCTGCACCAAGTGGTATCAGAGCTTGACTCTGTTTGTATACTTCAGATAGGGAAAGTGAGAAGGAAGGATTCACCATGCCACCGAGAAGGAGAGACAAGAAAACAACCGATCCACCAGAGGAAAGGGAAATGCCGAGAGGAAGGGGTAGGCAGGTGCCAAATCCAGCCATGGAAAGAGAGATGCATGACTTATGCACCAGACTTGAGGACATGGAGACAACACAGAGGCGCATAGTTGGTGTTGGAGATGTCAGTGATTCTGAAAGTGAAGATGAAGCTGGGCATGAAAGAGAAGAAGTTACATTAGAAGATGCAGCAAATGAACGCCTGATTAGGGCTGTTGCAAGAATGGGTGCTAAGGAAAAAATGGAAATTCCAATATACGAAGGAAACCTAGATGTTGAAAAGATTCTAGACTGGATTAGAGCTCTGGACACATATTTTGACTATGAAGATGTCGAGGAGGAAAAAAAGGTCAAACATGTTGTCACAAGATTGAAAGGACATGCAACATTGTGGTGGGATGGGCTACAAGATGACAGATGCTGCAAAGGCAAGCATAAAATCAAGAGTTGGGATAGGATGATTGCAAAGATGAAGGTGAAATTTATTCCCAGGGATTACCAAATTACTCTGTTTCGAAGAATGCAGAATTTGAGACATAAGCTGATGATAGTGAAGGAGTACACTGAAGAATTCTACAGGCTGAACATCATAGAGGTCATCGCAAAAGTGATGATGAAAAGGTTGCTAGGTATATGAATGGTCTGAGATACGACATTCAGGATGATATGAGCATGATGACCATACGAACGGTGGAAGATGCTTATCAAATGGCTCTAAAAGATGAAGAGAAGCTGAGCTGAAAACAAGGTCAAAGAGGTCGAGGCAGAAGTCATCCCAGAGGTAAATCAGTTGCCCAGGATAGAAATCAGAAACCAAAGGAAGACTGGAAGAAACCTCAGACTCAAACTGAGAGAGGTGAAAGTTCACAGAGAGGGCAGCATACCGAACAGAGAGGTCAGTATGTTGATGGAAACATTTTTCCTCGTACCAGAGGTAGAGGAAGAGGAAGAGGTGGAGTGGTGAAATGCTTCACATGTGGAAAGAATGGACACAAGTCTTATGAGTGTCTAGAAAAAAATAAAGAAGGTGGTGAAACTCACATTTCATAAGCACAGAGGCATAATGTTGAGGCAGAGGATGCTGAAAGTGGAAGATCGTTGATGATGCGAAAAGTTCTCTTAACGCCAGAGAAGGAGGTGGAGAATCCAGTGAAAAAGAACAGTCTTTTTTGGACTGCCTGCAAAACCAAGGACAGGGTATGCAAGGTCATCATGGATAGTGGTAGCACAAATAATCTCATTTCTATAGAGATGGTAGAAAAGATGGAGCTGAAGACGATTGAACATCCAATCCCATATAGAGTTTCGTGGCTACAAAAAGGACATCGGGTAAATGTCACTAAACAATCTTTAGTTGAATTTAAGATAGGAGGGTATAAAGATGAAATACTCTGTGATTTCATTCCCATGGATGTTTGTCATCTATTGTTGGTTAGACCATGGAAATATGACATAAATGTGATTCATGATGGGAGGAAGAACACATACACCCTAGAGAAGAATGGGAGAACTCACATGTTGTTGTCGATTAAGGACAAGGAAGTAAAACCTGAAATAAGCAACACTGTACTTCTCATGAGTGGGAAGGAACTTCTTACATAGGTTAATAACAAGGAGGAGCTGCAATTCATTGTGTTCAGGAAGCCTAAAATTGTTTTAACCAGTACAAGGGTGGATGATATACCAGAGGAAATCCAAGAGTTACTGGAGGAGTTTGCTGACATAGTAGTGGATGAACTACCTCGTTCGTTGCCACCGATCAGAAGTGTGAGTCATCATATTGATCTCATATCTGGAGCTACTTTACCAAACAAAGCAGCGTAGATATTGATGCCGCAGGAGAATGAGAAAGTCAAAAGACAGGTCCAGGATTTAATGGACAAAGGGTTGGTTAGAGAAATCTTGAGTTCGTGTGTTATTCCGACAGTACTCAGTCCGAAGAAAGATGGAGGTTGGAGGATGTGTACAGACTCGAGGGTAATAAAAAAGATAACCATCAGGTATAGATTCCCATTGCCAAGGATGGATGATCTGATGGATTGCTTAAGTGGGGCCAAATTTTTTTCGAAGAATGATTTGAAAAGTGGATATCACCAAATTCATATAAGAGAAGGTGATGAATGGAAGACATCCTTCAAGACTAACAAAGGGTTGTATGAATGGCTTGTTATGTCGTTTGGCTTAAGAAACACGCCAAGTACTTTCATGAGGTTGATGAATGAAGTCCTGAAGGATTTCATCGGAAAATTTGTCATTGTGTATCTAGATGACATACTAATTTTCAGTAAAACAGAGGCAGAGCATCTGAAACATTTGGCTACAGTGATGAAGAGACTTCAGCAAGAGAAGTTGCTGATAAATATGAAGAAATCTTCATTCATGAAGACAAAGCTCATTTATTTGGGGTTTGTTATTTCTGTAGATAAGTTGAGGATGGATCCAGATAAGGTGGAGGTAATTAAGAGTTGGCCATCACCGAAGAATATATTTGAGGTGAGAAGTTTTCATGGATTGCTAGTTTCTATAGGAATTTCATCAGGAATTTCAGTGGAATTAGTGCACCATTGATGGACATAGTGAAGAAGAGACACAAGTCTTTTCACTAGACAGAAGAGGCTAAGAAAATCTTCAATTTGTTGAAGAAGAAAATAACAGAACAACCAATTTTGGTGTTGCTGGATTTTAAAAAGACATTTCAGGTAAAATGTGATGCAAGTGGATTTGCAATAGGGGCAGTCTTGAGCCAAGAAGACAGGTCGATAGAATACTTCAACGAGAAGCCGAATGAAGCGAAAGTGAAATACTCCATGTATGACAAGGAGTTCTATGCTATTATTCAGGCATTGAAGAAATGGAGACATTATTTAATCTCGAAGNGAAGGAGTTTGTCTTATACAGTGACAATCATGCTTTGCAATTTGTGACTCAACAGGAGAAGTTGAATCAAAGACATGTTAAATGGGTTGAATACATGTAGAACTTTACTTTTGTAATTAAGCATATTTCTGGAACTGCTAACAAAGTTGTTGATGCTTTGAGCAGGAAATGTTTGTTGTTGCAGGAGTTCAGAGTCAAAACACTGGGTTTTGATGATCTCAGGGACATGTACAGAGATGATCCAGATTTTAAGGAGGCGTATGAAGCAACTGAGAATGCAATTCTCAGGGACAGAGGTCAATGGATAGAATACATGATCCAGGAAGGATTATTGTTTAAGGTTAATCAACTTTGTATTCCAAAATGCTCCATGAGGGAGAATTTGCTGAAGGAGAAACATAGTGGAGGATTGGCTGGACATTTCAGTCATGAAAAGACGTTCTCAAAGCTAAATGAGTCATATTATTGGCCAGGAATGAGAGCAGACGTCAAAAGATTGATGGACAGATGCATAATTTGTCATCATTCAAAAGGAAAGAGGCAGAATACAGGCTTTTATCAACTGTTACCCACACCTGACAGGTCGTGGGATGCAGTAAGCATGGACTTCATATTGGGGTTGCCGAGAACACAAAGAGGGTTTGACTTGATCTTTGTAGTGGTAGATATATTTTCTAAGATGGCACATTTCATACCGTGTCAGAAAACTAGTGACACAACTCACATTGCGAATCTTTTTTTCGAAGAGGTCATTCGACTTCACGGATTACCAAGGAGCATAGTTTCGGATTGAGAAAACAAGTTCGTGGGACACTTCTGGAGAACCTTATGGAAAAAGCTGGGAACAAACTTGTCGTTTAGTTCATATTATCATCCTCAGATGGATGGACAAACAGAAGTTGTGAACAAAAGTTTGGGAGGTTTGTTGAGGAGCATAGTGATAGAGCACCATAGTCAGTGGGCCAATATTCTACCACAGGCAAAATTGGCTTATAATGATTCAATCAACAGAAGCACAGGGCAAAGTCCATTCCAAATTGTTTATGGGATGCATCCAAGAGGAGTATCTGAATTGAGAGATTCAGAACAAAATGCAACTAGGAGTGCTAGTGTAGAGGATTTCACAGAAACAATGAAGGAACTTCACAGCCAGGTGAACAAGCGATTGCAGAACTCGAGCCAAGAATATAAGCGCAGAGAAGATCAACACAGGAGACAACTTCAATTTGAGGTTGGTGATTTTATTATAGCACATATGATAAAAGAAAGGTTCCCAAAGGGGACATATAACAAAGTGAATATGAAGAAGATCGTACCATGTAAGGTCTTGAGGAAATTTGGGTCAAATGCTTATGAGATTGAATTACCCAATGGGATCATAATTTCTTCGATATTCAATGTCTCAGATTTGTACCCTTACAAAGATGAAGAATAAGGAACAAGTGATGAACAACTAGAGGTTCAGTTGGCTAAACAGATGCCAGTTGCAAAGAAAACACAAATGGAAAGCATACTGGACAAAAGAGTTAGCAAGAGGACCAGGAGAAAAGAATACTTTGAATACTTGGTCAAGTGCAAGGGACATCCAATTGAAGATTCTAGTTGGGAAAATGAAGCAGAGATCCAGAATCATGGACAGATCGTGTGAGAGCTCATGGACAGGAGCCCATGAACATTTTCAAGCGAGGGAGTATGATGGAGGAGCATCGCCAACATCAAGAGAGCGTGGGGCAAGCGCCAACGGATTTTGGCACATGATGAATTGTTTGAATGTTTTTGAAGTGAATGTGCCAAACATAAATGTAGAAGTTAAGGAAGGGCATACTTCCATATTGTAAATAGACCTTGAGCGTCCCGCTCTCGTCTGTAGTCGGTGAAGGCATTTATGCTAGTAAATGAATGTAGTAGGTAGCTTTGAATTCTCAGATTAGACAGTTTTAGGAGTCAGAGGGGAATGAGATATGGACACCCTCCCTTGTATTATTGTAACAATTAGAAGCCTTATGAGAAGAGAGGATAGGAGAGAAGAAGCAGAAAACTGTGTAGAAGAACCCCATGTACAGAAGTTCTGAGATGAATATATGAAGTTTGATTCAGAAATCATGGTGTTCAAATACTTTCTGTGTATGCGTGATTGAATGTTATGCTCATGATTGTTTACTCTCTGTTATGCATTTGCCTTGATGCATGAATGTTTGATTTCATATTTAATGTCTGAAAACTGAAGAGAGGGAGAGTAAGGAATGAGTTTCAATTGTTTCTCTATCTGAGCAAGAGTTTTCCTGGAATGAGTACAGTGAAATTGTCCGCAATGGGTGCGTTGACAGAAGTTAGAGTTCGTTTCTGTAAGATCAGGAGAGATAACACTGTTCTCATTCTTGCAGAAGTGAAATTCAAGCACAGGAGCTGTGCAAAGTGTGCGCTGGATGAGAAGAGTCTCAGGGTGTGCAACCTAAGTGAAATTGTTGAAAGACTGCTGTCGCAGAGAGTGCACAGAGCCAGAGAATTCAATACTTGGAAGTATTGAAGAGTTTCCGCAAGGAGTGCATGTAGGAGTCTTCTTGAACACTCGATTTGTCGAAGAAAAGCTCAGGAAGTTTAGTGCCTTGAAGTATTGGAAGAAGGCGCAACGATATCGTTTCGCGGGTGGACAAGTTTTGTGAAAGAACGTTTTGTTGTTCGTAGAAATCACCAAGGAGGAAATTGACGTTCAGAGTTCTCTGTGGAGAATTCACGAGGTTCCGAGAACCGTTGGATCTTGCAGAGTAGAAAGAAGGTTTGCGGTGAGTGTGTTTTTTTGTTTAAGCTTAAGGGAGAATAGAGTCATAGGATGTGAGCCAACAGGGGCTATCAGATCACTCACATACTTTGCATCTCATGGTTTCATGGGTTGAACAGTCGGAACCTTTGTAACGAGATTCGCGAAATCACGAAAGGCGAAGTCCCAAAATAGCGAAGGAATCTGAGCCGTTCGATTGGAAGGACACATGTCGCGAAATCACCCGTATTGGGGATTTAGGCATCGGAGGTTAGAAAGGGAAGTCATTCAACTTCACGAGTGGTGAAGCTACGAAGTGAATCAGGACCGTCCATCTAAGAGTGGACAGGTGGCATTCTCATCGACTCAGAGGTCAGACCTTCATTGACCATTTCAAGGTTTCGTGATTCGAAGAACCGAGAGAATAGCATCCGTATTTGCGAAGTCCGAAATTCAGAAAGGAGGGAAGTTCCTTGTGGGACCGGTGTTGATGACGTGTAGAAATTTTTCATTTCAGCATATCGGAGGGTAAGAGGTCGAGACTCTTGTCCCGAAAGTTTCGAAGTCACGAGTAGCGAAACCGTGAGAAAATCACAGTCGTCTGTTAGGAGGAGGATAGGTGGCAGAGATCTAAGGATCTCACGAACTCGGAGGTTCATAGGGTGAGAGCCCAAAGATTGAGTGCTCCAAGTCACGAGAGGCGAAATCGCAAGGAGCGTGGGTAGCCATTGGATCTAGGTTACAGGATGACCGTTAGATCAAGAATGCCATCGCATTTCGTGCATTCGGGGGTTCGAAGGTTGAAAGGAGCTATTTTCAACATCAGAAGTTGCGAAGTGTCGAGAGCCAAGGCACGAAGGAGACACGTGACAGAACCGCAAGGTGGGCCCGGAAAGCAAACCGACGGACACATGTCACACATTTGGAGGAGTCAACACCGCATTGACCTCTCACGTCTCGGGGACTCAGGAGATAAGGGAACGAAAGCTCAAGCCTTCGACTTGCAAAGTAACGAGTAGTGAGAATGAGAGAAGAAAAGTCAATATTGCCTCTCAGGGGTTCAGGAAAGAAAGATGTCAAGGTTGGACCTTTGAATTCACGAAGGCGCGAGAGGCGAGAAGTGCTAGCGCTTAGCCTAGCTGGCGGTCGCGCAAGGAGGGAACTGACGGAAGAAAGGGTAACACCCATTTCGCGATCTCGGGTATCATGGATTTGAGAAGGAAGAGTAGGGAGTCACAACTCACAATCTCGCGAGATTGCGAACTGAGAAAAAGGACTTGTGGATCAAATTGAAGGGAGATTCCAGCAGGGAATCCAAAAGAGAGATTCAGCTCGAAGGGGTTAAAGAACGATCCTTTGAGTGGATCTAGGTCCCAAGGGCCGATAGGTCCGCACCAGAAACCGTCTAGTAGAAAAAAGTTTTTGTCGTAGGTAAAAACATGGGTTCACAGACAATAAGTAAATTCACAGTGCTTATAATTATAGTTCGTAGTGATTTATAAATCAAGGTAGTAAATTCACAGTCTCTATATTAAGGTGAACGCATACCATTCAACAAAAATGCAGGAACAAAATATAATTTCGTAGACAGGTATATATTCGCTGTTAACAACCAAATGTTTTCCATTACCCAAGCTGCATATTAAATATTATATTTCTAAAACAAATGCTATCACTGGTATATACAGTTTTTCCATCTATTAATATGTTTACTGCTGGTGTAATACAAATGTGAGTCATAGAGTTAATCACTGACGTGGTTGTCAATTAATTCATTAATCGCAGGGCCAGATAATGATGTTATTGTAATAATACAATCTAGCAAAATTAAAATGCAATGTCTGAAATCACTATGTATTGAAATGCTAAGTATAAAATGTTGTCCTTCCAGTCAACATTGTCATAATGATATATATAAAAAAACCCAGGTATTCACCATTTTGGCAGGAAAAAATGCCATCCAAATGGCCAATCCCAGGCTATGTAAATAAGAATGAAATGGTTTATAACCAGATCTCATTTAACGAAATGATTGTGTAACTTACTAAAGCGTTTAGACAACGAGGGCAGGGGTAACACCAAGGAATCTATTCTTCAAGGATTAATTCAACAAAAGAAAAAAAAAATGTTTGTTCATGGATTAATTTGAAATGTGTGTGCAACATTCAGAACCGATTACACAAGGGATTATTTCAACAGTAAAAGCTAAATAAAAACTGGGCTCATTTAATGGTCATTCAACAAAACAAAAAGCAGTAGAAGATCACAACAAGAAACAATCAATCGAAGGAGTAGAAGATACACCAATTATAGCAAGGATTAAACCTTCAACGCAGAGACTATCATTCACACGAAAGCACAAGATTAGAGATCAACCCCGAACAATCAACAGAGGTACACAGTTGGGCAAAAACATCTTTCTCTCATCATCCACGCATAGAAAAGTAGGGGCATTAGAATCTATAGTTCGCTATGCACCGAAGTGATGACCGTCGATTTGGCTCCTAGCCGACTGCTCAGTCGTGGTTTGATGATCTAGGGATGATGATGAAAAATAAGGTACAATCTCTTCAAATAATCGATAAAACAAATAGAACAATATAAGCAATCAAGGATCCGTGGCCAAGGAGATCAAATCAATGCAACGAGCATAAAGTTGTGATGACTTTAAGTTCTCGATTAAAAATGCTAAGTAAAACACTTTTTCTTTACATAATAAAAGTACAGAAATGAAATCGCAAGATCAATAGTAATCTACCATTCAAAATAAAAGCATGTGTACCATAGCCTAAGGTGAAAGCTATGAGTCATTGTCCCATGTGCTCCGTGTAGCTCCCGCTTGCCAACCAATGTGACTTCACCAGTACCTCCCAGCCAACGCTAGGGGTACTCTTCTTCCCCCTTAGCCCCCCGAGCCGCAAACGGGCCACGTACTCTAAACCAAAGAACAAGTAGCAACCAACTCGCTTCAAAAGGTCGAGCTATGACTTCTACCCGAGCTTGGTATCCCAACTCCCACAAGACAAGTTAGTCAAGTCAAAAATTCTACAACGTAACGTTACACATCCAAGAAGAGATCTAGCATCCTCCTCCCGCCTCCTTTATATAGAGTTTCTAAGTGATTTATTTCCCAAATTCCCATTTAATTTATTTTTCAATAATTTAATTCAGAAAATCCTTCCCCGTACACATGTCACCTATCCCCTTCACTAGACCAGAAATTCATTTTAATAATTATTTAATTACTCCTATTTCCCTCACCCACCTAAAATCCTTCCTAGAATCGCTCCTAGGTATCCCCATATTCCCTTACACATTTTAATGACTTACGCCCTTACTAAATTCCTAGTTGAGTTCAATTCAGAAAGTTCTTAAAGGCCAGATTCCTTACTAAGTTAGTCATTCTTGTTTTTCCTTATGTTTCACTTTTCCTTTATGTTTCCCCCTTTTTCTCTTAGTTTCCTAATTCTTTTGAGTTTCCTTCTTTTCCCTATTTATCTAAAACTCAAATTAGCAAGTGTAGAAAATTACCTTTTTCCCCTTTTTCTTTTTAATTAATAAATTTTAATTAGCATATGTAACAAACAATCATTTCCCCCTT